>MWSQ01002081.1:0-29243 GCA_002116395.1 Ramularia endophylla | reverse complement strand
TGCGAAGCAAGTAATATGAATTCATAGACTTGGTACTATCTTCCTCTCGTCGGAGGGGTCGAAGGGGCAAAGGGATTCAAAAAGTACGTTTTTGTTTACCAATAGTAATTCTCTCACGATTGCTGACCCGAACATCAAAGCAATGGGAGCACAGCATGTACCTCCAAGCTACCAACATGTGAGAGCAATGCTGACCGCACTTATAGCTCGCTGGTCAGACGTAAGCGAAGAAGCTGATATTGCATTTTGAAAAGCACAACTTTGCGCTTGCAAGTTTCCTCCTTTACCGGCCGAATCTGCGAATATTTTTTCCAACCATGAACCAAACAAAACCAGACACAAGCGATCAAGCTCCTGAAGTATCGCCTCGAAGCCACGATGATGGCCCAATTGTAGCTGGGACTTATCCGCCTCAAGATCAATTCGACTACACTCCGGAACAGCAACGGGAGAAACTAGACAGGATGCGTTCAGGGTTTACTCCTATTCAGCCTTATCCACCGCAATATCAGTACCAGCATTCTGTTGCGCCGGTTACGTCCACTCCGCCAGCTCAGGAGCAGAAGAAGAGAAGATGGGTGGGATGGGTTGTAGGGCTTATTGTTGGAATTTTGTCTGCTTTGGGAGCCGGGATTGGGATTGGGTATGCTATTGGGGAGAATGTATCGCCTTCTTCTTCAAACGGAAACAACTCGACCAAGTAAGTACTTTTGGCCCTCCATACATGTTGTACTGTGAAGATGCTAACGCTTGGCTGTCAGTACCACGGCCGTAACATCCGGCGCAAGCGGTATCGCTGCCTTCTCCTGCAATCGCGACGATACCTACGCCTCCCCTTTCGGCGCTTCTTTCGCTCAGGATTGCTATGTCTCCTATAAAACCAACCAGACTTCTTACGATAATTCCTCGATTATTGTGAAGAATTTTGCGGGCATCACGGTGTATTCTTTCGAGCAATGTATGGATGAGTGTCAGCACAGAAATCAACAGCTGCTTATCGGGAATGCGCTTGGGGAGAAATGTGAAGCTGTCAGTTATTATGCTAATCTGTAAGTTTGTTACCCCTATATTGTATTTGGGTTTCGATTGTTAGGGAGATATTGGGGCGATTCTGAGTGAAGATATTTACTTAACTTTGGTATCGGAGTACCAGCTGACATTCACGTTCCTTTAGTACATACTCGATCCCGGCATGGGCTGGAAACTGTTTCATCAAGAACGCAAGGGGTATGGGCAAAAATTGGGACACGAATAGTAATGCTTCCCTAACGGCGAGCGGGTACCTGATTACGCTGTCTTGAAAGTTGCAGACGAAGTGGGCTTTTGGTCTGTACCTCAGTCGATTATACCAAGTATCATTTTCCTTTTGGACGCCGCCTGGTCTTGCAATGAAGGTGGAGAGAGCTGTATTTTAGCAGACAAAAAGGTCGAGAGGACGAGCTCAAGTCATATCCCAATGCTGAATCATCTTCCACTCCTGTCAGTGTCTCTGCGCTCGCGTGGTGGTGAGATCCTCACAGGCGTAACAGTCATTCTGCCGAGGACGAGATGAAGTGGATATAGCAGCAATGTGATAGAGTGCATTGAAAAGCTCCTCTTCTGCGATCAGCTACTAATGTAACCCCGCAGCAGGCTATCTTCAACACGCTAAAGTCTTGGCATTTTCAAGTGAATGAATCCTGCTTCCCATCCAATAGAAAGGACCCTTTACTAGCGGCAGTCCATCCCGAACTTTAGCCTCTAATACACAAACATACATACAAAGTCTTGAAATCCTAGTTCTTCATCCATAGCTAACCCTCTTAGCCGAGCGGTAGCATCACCTACTTTCGAACTACTCGCTCGTAAAATAAGAACTAAGAATCGTGGATATTAGTTAGACTAAAGCAATGTCTAACTAATGCTTCTACTCCGGTTAACGTTAGTTAATCATCAAGAACGGAGATAAAGGGGTATTGCGGTCATCGCCGACGATATTTCTTTTTGCTATATTTTTGGGAAGTTGATTGTTTTGTTCTTTTGGACTTGAGGGAGCATGCTTATGATTGGCAGCATGACAAGAATGATGTCGTCTTTGAGGAATGATGCCAGGGCAAATTGGTGAAGCTGAGTGAACGGTTCGGGTTAACGCTTAGGTGATGTAGGGGTGTGACTGACTTTACTCTAAGATCAACCCTATGTACCTTTTGGATCTGTAAGATAGGTGAGTTATATAGTTGGTCTTTAAGAACGGTGGTTATGGAGAAAGTCATAGTTCTATGTCATACTTAGACTTTACAATCTAGATTTTCCTGTACCAGCTGCCTTATTCACGTGGCATTATTTATTTTCCAACTGGTTTACCTTTAATCTTTTTCTACTTTCTCACCCTACATTAAAATCGACTTTTCCTTCCTTACAACCTACGAAAACCACAGCGATGGCCGATAATCATCCCACTACTCCCCTAAACAGCCAAGAACTTCGTCGCGGCTTAGAGTCCCTGCCGCAGGAATTGTGGAGCGAAATCTACAAAATTGTCTTCACAGCACCTCACGATGCCCTTTGCATCAGCGAATCCCTCTCCAACAAGCCCATAATACCGTCAAGCTTGCGCAGCGGAATGAACCTCCTCCACGTCTCCACCGCCAGTCGGGCACTATACGCCAAAACCTTCTATGGTCGAGACGCAGTACTGTCAGCGCAGTATGTCACTTCTACCACGGCACTCCTCAGAGATTGGCTAGTGATGCTGCCAAAAGCCCATCGCACCCTTCTTGGAAAAATTGTTCTTGCACCGGAGTCGAACAAAGAAAGCGTGGTTGAGGGTGAAATTCCCTGCCCTACTTTTACCTGCCCTATTATTCGAGCCCAGCTGGCCATGATACCCAGGGAAAATCACGATGAACTGGCGGCAAAGTTGTTCTTGCGACTCGAAGGCAATTTCTATGCTACTGAGTTTCTGGCTGGTACCTTGTGTGTCCGCGCCAAGATGAGCCAAGGCGAGATTGGATGGGTTGCAGTAGGATTGCTGAGATTGTGGGCAGACGTTGGGAGCCTGAAGCCTTGGCCAGTTTGCTAGTATCATCATTGGTGGAGGATTGTATGCCAATTTTGTGGTTGCGTCTTAGTGCTTGGGAGGCATTACAGACGTCTCGCCATAAGGGAAGTCATCGATCGAAATTCTTTGACATGACCCTGCACACTGGCGTTGTCTAGAGAAATCTTGCTCTGCTTTCATTCTACTGATACTGGTTGATCTGCGTCTTTGTTGGGCGGATTTGGTGTCTATGGTCTGAGAAGGAGGTAGGCCATATTGGCAGATGGTGATGGGAGTGTGATGTAGATATCGATGTGATGTATGTGAAGAAGGTCAGCCGAAGTGGATGGCTCCTATGCCAGTCAGCCTGGAAGTGAAGTTCGGATTTCAACAGACGGAAGTCTGCGGAGCAAGTCTTTCTTCCCATGAAATTTGTAACAAATCTCTCTGGTTCGACCGCAGAACCTCACCAAGCACCGTCAAACTTCCCATTGACTGATCCGGAGTCAGCACAAAGCTTGATTGCAGACGACTTCAGCTCGCTCAACGAGACCTACAAGAAAAATTTGCCAAGCCACAATCCTTTTCCCAAGCTTCACATGAAAAGTTGCCAGCAAAGTACCTTACTCCCTCTCTCTCAAAAGCTCTCCACCCTAGCCCCAACCCTCGTATAAACCTTCCCCCCAATCCCGCCTCCCATCTCCATCCTCACCCGAAATTTAATAGTTCTCACATTCAACCCCCCCATATCCCTCCCACTCATACCAAATACTTTCAAATCTCGAAAATCACTCGCCCACAAATCCAGCTTCGCAACAACTTTCCGCAAAAGATTCCGATGACCGTGTGGAAGCATTCGAAGCCAGGTCATGAGCTCATCTCCATCTGGACCCGCTGAGAGCTCGAATACGGCTTCGTAGTAGGTTTTCGCGAAGAGCGTGCGGCTGGCGTGGTCGATGTGGAGGAGGTTGTAGTCTTGGCGGACTTGAGCGACGGCGTTTAGATCTCGAGTTTCGAGCGGTGCGGTGAAGACCAGGGCGTAGATTTGGTTGAAGAGTTCTTGGGGGAGGAACATGAGGTTGGTCGGGTCGAGAGTTTGGCATGCCATGGTCGGTCAACAAGCTGATCGCTGGGGATGGAAGACAGGGTTCGGGCGGAAAATCTTTAAAGCTGTAGCAGGTGCGTTCCAATGTAACTTGTAGAGGCGTGCCGGATCCGATGAGATGGTAACGATCTGTGAAGGTGTGTTTGCCTCGATTCATGTTGGGATGGAATTTACGAGATGTGTCTGTTCTGTCAACAGTCGCATAGATCTCCCTCACCATTGGAGTGCCCGATAGACACATGAGAGTCATCTACAGGTAGTTGCCAAGTGACCGAAACCGTGGTTCGTGAGATCGAAATTCGCATGACAATTCTATCTGAAAAACTCAATTGCAATCAGTCCAAACACGCTGTAGTGGGAATAAAACAGAACACTCAAGCTGGTAATCCGAACAGATCCAATTCATCCATCCCAAACGCCCCAATCACAGCCTCTCGACGCCCGAGAAACGAATTAGACGTCTAGAGGTCTTCATCCTAGCACAGTCGACAGACATTTTATCGAGATCATTCAAGCAGCAGCAGCAGCCTCGCTCTTGCGCTTCTTTTCCTTCTTCTTCTCCTTCTTCTCCTTCTTCAACTCGGCTGATTCGTCAACAAGTTGGGAAGCCGCGGCCGCAGCTTCCTGCTCTGCCTTGGTAGGGCGACCAACCTTCTTCTTCTTCTTCTGACCGTCCTCATCATCAGCCTTGCGCTTTTGACCGGTAGATGCGGCAGGTGCGAGGCCGGTAGGGTTGAAAGCGCTAAACGTGGTAGGGGCAGGAACGGGGTCCGCGGCGGCCGTGACTGCCTTCTTTGCGGACTTTGGCGCCTTCTTTGGCGGCGGGCTTGGAGCTTTGGTAGGAACGTGCTCCTCCTCGTCCGATTCCTCCTCATCAGAATCTTCATCGGAGCTGGAAGAATCGTCCGAGGTTTCCTCATCGTCATCCGCCTTTGCGACAACACGCGACGCACCTGCCGTAGGCGTCGCAACTTCCTCATCCTCACCTTCTGCATCCTCGGCACCAAGTTTGACTGCTCCGGAAGCAAGAGCTTCCTTGTAAGCCTTCGTATCAAGCTCATATTGCGCCAATTCATGCTGATAGGCCTGCTTATACGGCGTACGCTCATCATCCGTCAGCGCCTTCCACCGCTCGGTCGCGATCTTGGAAATGTCACCAGCCTTACCACCTTCCCCGCCAGGCGTCTCGGAAGAGATGATGGGTCGCTGCTCCTTCAAGAACCGGAAGTATGCAGTCAAAGGCCGCTTCGGCGCATTCGCGTCGCGTTGCTTGTAGGCGCGTTTCTTCCTGCCGCTGGTCGCGGGCGCACCTTCCATGGGCGCGACGGGTGCCTGGCCATTGCCATTCGTGTATTGAGGAAAGAAAGCTGGATTGAACTGTTGCGCAAAGTTTGTGATTTGGTTGAAGGGATTTAGCAGGCCTGACACGTCGAGAGTGTGGTCGCCGGAGATGACGGCGTCGGTGTGGTCCGCGTAGGCTTTGACGGCGCGGTCAATCGCAGAGCTGAGCGACATGAAGGCATTGTTGAGCTATTGATACGCGTCAGTCAATGCTGCAAGCGCGTCGCGTCGCATTTTGACGCATTTGATACTAACAGCATTGCGCGTGTGAATGAAGTGTTGGCGGTCAACAACGACTGTAATGCGATCGGATTGGTATGGGTTGGCGGGTAGCAGGTTCTGCGGCTGCCCGTTCTGTGGCGTTGCGTTCGGCATCGTCGAGTCGTCAAAAGCAAGAGCTGGATCAAGCATGTGTTCTTCGCTCATGGTTCTATCGGAAAGTGGGAGTGAAGCAAAGATTTGAACGGTGTTGTTGAAAGTGGGAGCCTGAGAATTGAAGCTGGGGCATGGGAACAGGCGGAAAGTGGGAAAATTTGATTGCGGAAGATAACTGGAACTTCGGCCAATCAGGCGTCGTTGCGATGCACGACTTTGATGCTGCTCTTCATCAAATCGCTCAACTCCTTTTTAGATCCATCTCCATCCCATCGACCCAAATTAATTGAACTTCTCAGCAGGCTGCAGCTCTTTCAAATCAACTGCTCAGCTCGTGCGGCGAGAGTCAATCGGCGAGGCTGACAATGCTGAGCCGGCGCTGATTATTCTGACTCCGACCTCTCGACTCTCCCAGCTTCCTTTTTCTTCCAATCTTGAAGCCATCATCTCAATTCGAAAGCTCAGCAGGCTTCAGCCTTCTTGAACCCGTTGACTCCACGGAGCGAGAGTCAGCTCGATGCGAACTGGCGGATTGATGCCATGGTCGATGATCAAATTCGATGCTGTCTTCCTCAGCCGCAAATTCCATTCTCCCTCTCACCTCTTCGTTCAAGACGCCCAGCAGCCTTCTCGTTGCCAGTGTACTTTGCTTCAAGGCGCGAGAGCTGGCCAACTGAGGCTATGGCTCTGGATATGGCGTTAAAAAGATCACCATCAACTTAGAGTCTGAAACGGATCCTTCCACACAGCTGCTCCTCGTGTCCCATCTCAAAGGCATCATCATAGATCAACGCTCAGCAGCTCCCATCAACCCTCAGGAAATGCCTCCAACGAGTGGGAATGGATCATCGAGGTCTGCAGTCACATATGATATGATGCTGAAACGATCCACAAAGTCAAATACCTTTCAATCCGGAACTCGCAACTAGCCACAATGCCGTATTCAATCTCCTCTCGAGCACATTTACTTGTGTGAACGGGCTAGTACTTTCCAGTCCCTGTAAGATCTTGGCAAGGAGCGCGAGAGTAAGACGAATCGCAAGATGCAAGCTCCGAATCATACTGCTCGAACCATGCTGCTACATCTCCGGTCTTCTTTCTTGCCCATCGGCCATCTGGATCAGACTAGACCTTGTGGGAAGGAGCAGCCAGTACCTTCAACAAACACCAAACAATCGGCCTCTCGGGCGCTGTTCATCCACTGTCTTAGTTGGCAAACTTGACCTAGGGGTGTCACTTCATCTATAAAGCTTTTCCACTCACGTTCCAAGCTTCTTCATCAACCACCAACAACTAAACATGTCTTCGGCCTCAGACTTGCCCTCCTTGCGGTCCATCGCCGGTAGACAACGTAGAAGATCCTCTGTGGCACACGTGGAGGCGACTACAGCAGCAGCTCAAGAACCCAGAAGGGCAGCAGCTCGACAAGCAGCCCAAGAATCAGCAGAGAAGGAAGCGGAAGCAGCAGCTCAACAAGCAGCTCAAGCAATAGCAGAGAAGGAGATTGAAGAAGCAGCATATCAGCTTTATCGCCATCACATAGAAACAACCCCTTTCCGCTTCCTGGACTTACCGCGCGAACTCCAAGAAGTAGTTTACAGCATCTACACTTCCAAAGTCGAAACAGAAAACAACGGCTCCAAATCCCACCCGCTATGCCGTCTCCGCCTTCCCGCTCTAGCACAAGTCAACCAGCAGATCCGTAGCGATTTCCTCCAAACCTTCTTCAAAGAAAGCGCCTTCAAGCTCTGGATCGGGCCATACTGGAAAGCATCTCCTCACCCAAATCCGATAGGCACCAACGACAGTCTCTACCGAGCCATCCGAGCCTCAGAAGATTCGCTAGACCCACTCTTCCTCCGTCCTCATCTAGCCGCTGCAATCCCACCAGACACAGTTTTCCAGAACGTCACATTTTCAATCCACCAAGTCACTTCCCGACAAGAACTTCAGCTGAGCTTGTGGAGGGATCGCTTTCTTGGGCAGAAGCAGGTTGTGGGCGGTTCTCGGTTCGCGGCTTTGGAGTTGAAATGGATTGATCGCAAGCTTGTGCATGATGATCTCGCGCGCGAGCCAAGGTTACTTGCGCAGCACGATGCGAAGATCCCGGGACGAACTGTGAGCTTTGCGGAGGGTATCGTTGCTGGGCGGAAGGAGTTCAAGGGGTTCACGGTGGCGGATTTGCGGAGGATCGCGATCAATATGGTGACAGGGTTTGAAGATACGAAAGCATGAAGCTGATCTTGCGCAAATATGCTCTCTCGAAACGATCTGGTGCCTTGGAAAAGTATCAGGGGCTTCTGGAATAGCGTACTCGATCGTGGAGTAGCAGAGACAGCTAGGTCATTCGTGGATCTCGTTGAACAATTCTCGTGTTGACACTTCTGTCAGGTATGAAATGTGCCCAAAGGAAACTCAGACCCGTACTTCATTCCAATCATTAATGGCCCAGCCCCGTAATCACATCACAATGTCCCACTTGTGTCAGTCCGCTCGTCAAGTGGAAAGTGTGCCCTCCCGCTCGCTCACACCAGGATCTTGAGACCCCAAAACATCAAACTCGATCGGCTTCGGCATGATCACCTCAATACTCTCGTGAGCCCAATCAATCTCGAATTCATCTTCCCCTGGTTTCGAAAGAGCCTCTTCCCGCGTGCCTAGAAGCCACCTCTCGAACTGCTGGGATTCTTCGAAGACTTCAATGAGCGGGTGCCCGCCAACTCCAAAACGATAGCGATGTCCCGCAGTCAGAGGGTTGTCTGGACGCATGGAAAGAATGAAGCGTGCTGTGAAGTTGACTGTCTGACCAGGTTCTAGCGTATGGAAGAAGTGATCGTGTCGGCGGCTGATACGTCCCTTGCGCCTGCCTCCACAATGTCTTGTCATAGTGCGGACTGGTGCATCGTTATTGGAAAGGTCGACACAGAAGAAACGTCCTCGTGGTTGGGTCGAGCCGATGTTTAGAATCGTGTCCCGGGTGTAGATGGTGATGGGAGCCGGGTACGAGGGAGACAGTGTGGCAGATATGGTGAGGTTGGACGACTCGCCAATCGTGACTGTCGGCGGTGTCAATGCCATACCGATGGTGATGATCGGATGAGGCATGATCACTGTCGAGTATGGGTGCTGATGTTGCAATCGAAGGTGAAGGTAAGTGTTGGTCTCGTCGGCGTGGAAGATGAATGTTGACGTTGTAGGAACCAAGCTCCTGAGAATGAGGCACATGACTGTGAAACGCTTGCTGCGCCTCCTGGCCCTTCCATCCCCTCAACAAGGACTCCGCATGTGTCCTCGGGTACGTGACACTAAAAGCTGTCGCTCCTCTCGAGAGGTTTTTGACATGCCAGATATTCGATCCCATGTGTTTTGCCACAGCTCACTCCTGGGTGGGAACGGCTAATAGCTACAGCTGACACCCCGAGAGGAAAGAGCGGTTTGGAAATGAAGTGGAACTCTTTAGCAAGGCCCAGTCCCTTGTTGAAATGCTTGTGGTACCCGTGGCCGTGAGATAGAGACATCCCCTTCAAGGATCTCTCTGCCAGTGCGACTAGCGATCCTGCCAAGCAGAAGTCGCAAAGACTGCTAAGGCCTGCTGGCATGTGCTAGGTCTCTCTCTAAAGAGCTGGACGAATCTAGAGTCGCGAGATATCCGGCTTTCGGGGACTTTTAAGAGATAAGTTCCCGCTCCATAACATTAGTCTCTTCTCCTTTTTCTTCCACCGCATCTTCCATCGGTTGCTTGCCATGACCCGTTCAGCTTTACCATCGCTGAGATCTCTTGGTGGGAAGATCCGTGAGCGTTTCGGTCCGGAATACCTGGTCGTTGAGCGTCGCCGCAAGAGGAGCCGACTCCCTTTCCGCTTCATCGACCTGCCAATCGAGTTGGAAGAGATCATCTACAGTCACTACGCAGCTGTGGTTGAGGACGAGTACGAAGCAGGCATTCAGAATGCTCACGAAGCCGCCCGGAGCTCTC
The DNA here is from genome assembly GCA_002116395.1 of Ramularia endophylla. Classification (NCBI taxonomy): domain Eukaryota; kingdom Fungi; phylum Ascomycota; class Dothideomycetes; order Mycosphaerellales; family Mycosphaerellaceae; genus Ramularia; species Ramularia endophylla. The sequence goes on along the minus strand of MWSQ01002081.1, from coordinate 19,427 downwards.
ATGGACCAAACTCTCACGTTGGAAACCACCTACTTTCCAGAAGGTCCAGCGATTCTAGCGCGTCCAGCACTTCTAGCACTCCCAGCAATGGTACCTCTCACACCAGATCCAGTGATGGGCGCGAATCTTACGATGGACACAACGAGAAAGATGTCGGCAACATCGACGTCGCAGAGTCGCAGCATCGGCGCTTTCTAGCTCGTCTCAAGATCCCACCGCTCGCCTAAGTCTGCCAGGAGATCCGCCGAGACTTTGCTAAGATCTTATTCAAGGAAGGCGCATTTGACCTGGTAGTTGGCTGGAAATACTCTGCGAAGCCGCCAGACTACGTCAAACGCATCCACAGCAGTATCCTCATCGAAGCAATGCAGAACGCCCATGATCCGAATGACTTGATCTACCTTCCACCGCACGTTGCCGCGCTGATTGGCCCACATACAGTCTTTCAGAACGTCAGATTTGTGCACTACCAGTATCGCGTGCATCCAAACAGTATGCACGGGCGGAGATTGGAACAGGAACATCGGTTTCTTCCGTTAGGTCGGCGGGCTCGCAAGGAGGAAAATTACGTCGAGCCTTCGATGGGAATGTCATTCGAATGGTCTGATCGGAAAATAGAGGCACCCGAGCTAGGCCTTGGGAAGCATCGAGCAGCCAGTGGAGACATGATTGAAGATGACAGCATCGTTCTTGCGGCTCAGGAGATGAGCACGCGCGAGGAGTTCAAAGGGTTCACTGTTGCAGACCTGCGTGAGATTGCGAGTGTCATTGTGCCAGGTGCAACTCCGGGTAGACCATTAAGTCCCAGTTTACGACGACTTTCATATAGTTGATGGGAGATAAAGACATGCATGTGGGGTGTCTTGATATAAAGATATAAAGCAAGGCTTGGGCTTGACGGTAGAGAGCCAGTCTTGAAATCTACCCAGAGCTGACTATATGAGGGTCCTTCACTGAGATCAGCCGATCGTTCAGGCCTCTCCACCATGTAATGAGCGACAATGCTAGTCCAAAGGCTTCCAGTACCTTCAGAAGGCTCGTCTCGATCGAGAGATGAGTCCTAGGATTGTTTTCTTGACTTCGACGAGGAGAATTCCCCTTAGATAATCCTTACACCGACAGCTTTGAGGTTACCCAAGGAGGACGAACACCGTTGAATGCGAATAAATTTCCTCTGTAGCCTTGAAAGTGAGTGCAGAGAGACGTTGGTAGAATGTTTCAAGAAAGCTGAACATGCTGAAGATACTTGCAATCTCCAGGGCACCGAGCTTCCAAAGACCTCCTGAGCTCCCTGTAAGTGAATGAGCACGTCCATCTAAATTTCCTGCCCAAATTCCCCAAAGCTCGCACAAACATCAACGAAACTACCCAAATACACACTGAAATACTACATCACAACACATCATGTCACACAAGATGTCCCCTCCCCTCCGCCTCGCCGGTAAGTGTACTTCCCTTCCACCGCTTCAAATCGCCCCAGACTAACAGAATACGTGCATCTAGACGTCTTCTTCGCCAACAACAAGCTGAAATCGCAGAACGGTCGGCTCTCGAAGACCATAGAAGAGCTTTCCCAGCAGAGAGACGAGCGGGAGGAGCTGGTGGAGCTCGCAGAAGAGCGGGCTGCTGCCCGGTATGCGGAGCTCGTTGCCCGCAACATCACACTCAAGGCTGCTCTCGGGCTGGTGTTGCTGCTGCTGTGTGCGGCAATGCTTGGTCGTTGGGAGGAATGGTCGAGATGATGAGGAAGCTGGAGAGAGAGAAGTGGGAAGGAGACGGGCGGTTTTTGGCTGTGCGCTGGGAGATAGGGGTGGGTGAAAAGCTTCGTTCTTCCTGTGTGATGTGTGAAGATGATCGATTGAAATGGAAAGCGCTGCGTATTTCCCATTTGTGTATTTCCTTTCTGCACTCCCACGCTCTCTCCTCTGCTATAGATGGATTCTCTGCCGTTGAGCAACAATCTGATGGAACCACAAAGAGGCTCTTGATCGGGAGGCTCAGATTTGCTGAATTGATCGCAGAGCTGTCAAGATGAGAATTGTTCACTGAAGTTGCTCATCGGAACTAGTCTCTCTGCCATGTAGCAAGCGACTCTGCTTATGAAAAGGCTCTCAATAGTTGAAACAGCGACGATCGTCGAGAGAGCACCGTTAGGATGGCTGACAAAAGTCCAATAACAAGTTCTCCGATTGAATATTTCTCATCTTGACAGCCACGATTGATTGAGCGGCTGATACCGATCTTCAACTTCGTATTCACTGTAGACCTTAATGTCGTTCAGAGTAGAAACGGTTCCCTCGTACATTCTCTTCATCGTGCGGAAGTTCTCCGCGGTAGTCCTACCGGTCTCGAGCTTTAGTGTCAGTGAACGAACGTCGTGTTCAGCGGAACCTATGCTGGGGAATCGATACTCGAGCTGTGGCGCGATGTGGTCGGTTCATAAACTTTGCATGGTGATTGCAAATACGAATTCCAACCACGGCCTGTGGTGAATTCAGACACGATGGGTTCTAGCAGCAAATCCAGTCCTGGCAGCAGAATCAACCCGAAACTCCCTCTTGTCCCTTTGAGGCACGACGTTGGAGTCAGTTTCGCGGTATTCGAATGCGGTGCAGTGTTGGTCTGGAAGGGAGATCCTAGTCGCTGCTGTCGTTGATGAGGATAGACGGTCTGCAATAGTTGGTGTTGGAAGAGAGGAGGGGAAGTGATTGTTGTTGAATGAGTGATGGTCCTTGCTTAGTAGTTCCAAAATCAACAAACGTAGAGTCTTTCAACTTCCTCGCGCTCCATGTGCGTGGGCGCTTGCATCTTGGTGCCTGGTACACTGGTAGAAGCTGGTCAGACAAGGCTCTCCAATTTCCCACGCGAGCAGCAGTTCCACTTCATCGACGTTGCAATCCCCCTTCCATCGCCACCATTTGCCTCACACTCTCCGTCGACCGCTCTCATGATCCTCTACAGGTTTCCTACCTACACCATACTCTCAATGAGCATAAACACCTACGACATCCAGCTCGAACCTCGACAAGAAACCAGTTCTCAGCAATTCTAATCATTTCATTCCAGCCTCCTTTTCCTTACGGGAAAGGAAAAAAGGACAAAAGCCATCTCAGCTTAAGCCATACGGTACTAGAGGTACACCCCCTCAAAGGCGCCCCCAGACTTCCCACAATACGCCCTAAACGCCACGGCTATGCAGCATCAAGTAGTAAAGGACACACAAACCCTCTCTCTCTCTCTCTCTCATCCATAATCTTCCAATCACAAATCCTCATCAACCTCCATGCTCTCCGCCTGAGCGACCTTGGCAGCAGCAGCAGCCTTCCGCGCCGCACCAAAAGAATGCTTCGCCTGTCCCGGCCTCGCAAAACTAGTTCCCCCATTCGTCATCTTGTTACCCCGCTTACTCTTACTACCCAACTCCGCAGAAGGATGTCCAATCTCCTTGTTGATGTGCATGCGAGTGAGAGAGACGATGTTGTCCTCCATCATCTCCTGTGCCAGCACCTCCAAGTGCTTCTTCGGATCCTGCTTTCCCACATACCGCGTGCGAAGCTGCTCGGCAGTCATACCGGGCTCCTCGGTGACGGATTTGAGATACTCGCCGGAAAGCTCAAAGACTTTCTGGATGCGGTCGTTGCGCTTCTTGGTCTCGGCGACGAAGTCGGGCATTTGGAGAGCTGCGGTCCAGGTCTTCTTGTGGAGGTTGAGGAGCAGTTGTTCTTCTTCTTGGGTCTTGGTGTAGGCGATGCCGATGCTGTAGTAGTGGCGGTTGACACCGTGGATCAGACCTTGGATGGATGGCTTGTTGAGGTGACCGATGTTGGAGGTGGTTTGGCGGGGCTCCTGTCCGAGCATGAGGGTCTGGGGGTTGATGAGGCGGAAGGCGTCGATGACGACTTTGCCCTTGACGGATTGGATGGGGTCGATGACCACGGCGACGGCGCGGGGGGTCAGCTGCTCGAAGGACTGCTGGGTGTTGATGTCGACGGAAGACAACCAGCAGCCGAAACCCGGGTGAGAATGGTACCAGCCGACGACGGTCTCTGGGCTGGAGGGGGTGTTAGCGGGGTTGTGGAGGGAAATGTAGGGGGACGGTTGAGCTTACCGGCCGGTCTGACGGAGCATGTCCATCATCTTGGTCTGGAAGACTGGGTCGACGGCCTCGACGGAGACACCGGTACCGGACTGCGGCATGGCGAAGACGTCCACAACCTTGACGGTGAAGTCATCGACGAACTCGCCCAACATCAGGCCCATGACCTCCATTGGCACACCGGCACGGCCGTGCTTCAGCATCTTGAGGAGGGCGAGTGGCGAAATGATGACCTTCTCGGAGTTGTCGACGATGTTCGTGTCCTGCGCTAGGGTGTCAGCATGAAATCATAATGGCATTGATGATGAACGATTGAACGAGGAGAGCGATGAGTGAGATGCGATTAGAGCGGCCTTCCGGAGGGATTTACTTTGCGTCCATATTGTTGCGAATCAAGCATCATGGAGTTGGCGATGTGGCGTAGCATCTCAGGGGAATCGAGTGGGTCCATGTTTTCACAGCGAAGAGTATGTTGATGTTGTAGATGTGGAGATTCCGCAGAAAAAGGATTGGTGGGGCCAGTCACTTCAACTCCGCCAATGCTTGGACTTGTGAGTGACAACATCAACATCAACCATCGCCACATTTCCCTAAGCCCGGTCACTCCGTCACATCGAGGGCACGCGACTCGGAGGTCGGGCTTAGTGATTGACGACGAGAGTCGATGCAGCGAGGCACCGCGAGTTGATATCTCCAGTGTCTTGTGCTCCGCGCTCGATGAGTTCCACCTAGGATCAACGCACTGATGCACTTTGGTTTGATGGCACCGGCATGGAAGAACCACCACACCGAAGGTTGAAGGCGCCAGTGTCGAGGCCAGCCAGATGGCGGGTTTAGAACATCGTCGCTTGAATACAACTAAGCCGCGGGTTGATGGCTCCGGCATCGAAACATAACCGACTCGCGCGTGCGGTAAACCAGCAGGACAAGAAGATAGCCTGGGCAAGATGGAGAGTGGCGGCGGAAGTGCCGATCGACTGACGAGAACATACCAAAGGCCCAAACGGCGTCTTCAAGATGTCTTCCACAAGCTCCTGTTTGACAACAGACCAGGGAGTACGGGCATCGTCGCGGTTGAGAATTGGCACCAAGTATGCAAATTTGCCGACATGGCGCGTCACGTCGTCCTCCGTGTCGATTATCTTGTATTGCGCTTGCTGGTATTCGATATTGAGCGCCGCGTTCCCCGCTTCCCGTTGTGTCAAAGGCGGGCCAGTGGGGTGCGGCAGAGTAAGGGCAGGTCTTCGAGGCATAATGTGAATGCTGCGGGATGGGCGAATGGACGTCCACCAACAAAGCGATATTTATGCTGGTGGCGAAGCTTGCTGATAGATATCGACCAGCTCGTGGTGTTGATGTTGAGAGGACTTGAAGTATCAACAGCCGAATTCCCAGACTGGACCGGAAAGCGCATGGCAAGCTCGTCGTGGAAGTACCATGTCAGGCAGGGCAGATCAAGAGCAGGAGCAAGATGGACCGAACACGCACCAGACGGGCAATGGCGGTCTTGCGGCTCCACGGTTCAGAAGTTGCAACTCCCAAATCCTGACTCTCTTCCCATTGCTACAATGGAAAGAGTCTTCGGCATCTCTGCAACGCCAGCCTGCATGTTCGACATGTTGGCCATGTACTCGAAGAGCAGAACTCCAGATACCCGAGACGTGGCTGGTGAAAGAAGCTCCTCTTCCCATCTTCATCTTCGCAAATGAGATGCTTTCACTCGATGTCTGTGCAGCATCGACTGCCTCTTCTCGGCCATCAACCATAGAACGCAGACGCTCCAAACCAAATCCTCCGCCCTCTCAAGCCTGGCGGCAAGTCCTCATAACCCATCCCCAGAGATGAAGCCGCATCCTCCACCGCTGGCCGTTCATCGCCACTGATCGCCTGCAACGTGCTTCCATCTTCCCTATCCACGCTTGTCGGATTCCCAGCTCTCAGTTCCCCTTAGGTTCCTCCAGGAAATCCATATCCCAGACCGGATCGCATCCCATCTCATCTCATCTCATCTCATCTCATAACATCACCGAGATCACACTGTGCAGGGGAAAGTGTATGTGCTGGAGGATGTGCTCTGTTAGATCTTACCTGGGCAGGTCCACCGCCACCGCCGCTCATTCCCTGGGCCGCAGCCAGCATGCGCGATAACCGGTCCATGATGGATGGATGTGGATATGTGTGTGGTGAGGAAAGGTGCCTCTTGTCGTAGGAGCGCTGGAAGCGGTCGTTTGAGGGTGTCTGGCGGAGTGAGTCGTGTGAGGGATACGCTCGAGGTGATGAGGTATGGGTCGGGAGGGTGGTGGTGGAAGAAAGGGTGGATGTCGTGCGGGAGAGTCTGTGATGGCGACGCGGATGGGAGCTTTGGTGATGATGGCGGAGGAGCTCGGACTCTTTGAAGGCTCGCTTAACGGTAAATCTTCGGTGAATGGTGGAGGAGTGCGATCAAGCTGAACATCGATTACAATGTTTTACGGAGGTTGTGATGAAGACGGAATGCACGTGAGTAGTGGGTAATGTCGTACTTGGAAAGAGGCGGCGGAGTGGACCTTCACTGCGGTGATGATGGCGGCGGAGATGAAGATAGACTTTGAATTGCCAAGGCTGCGGTCATCGGCGGTAGATCGCGCTTGACCCTTCCACCTCTCTCCCACAGCTTCGAGCTTCAACACCTTCTCTTCATTGCATCTGGTTCCGATATCGTAACCACAACCACAATAACACCGACAATACTGGCAATACCATGGAGTAGCACTCCAATGAAGTAAAAGCCACAACAACCCCCCAGTCACATCCTCATCGCCGCCACAAAATGGTCAATATGCCCCCCGGCACCGGCGGGTACACGGAACTCGACGCGCCAGGCACAGGCACCAATGCCATGTCGTCGCAACCCAAAAAAGTGGCCTACTTCTACGACAGCGACGTGGGCAACTACGCTTACAATGCCGGCCACCCCATGAAACCCCACCGCATTCGCATGGCCCACTCCCTCATCATGAACTATGGCTTGTACAAGAAACTTGAAATCTACCGCGCCAAACCCGCGAGCAAGTATGAGATGACGCAGTTTCATACCGATGAATACGTCGATTTCTTGCAGAGGGTTACGCCGGATAATATGGATGGGTTCGCCAAGGAGCAGTCGAGGTATAATGTCGGGGATGATTGTCCTGTTTTTGATGGCCTGTTTGAGTTTTGTGGCATTTCGGCGGGAGGGAGTATGGAGGGGGCCGCGAGGTTGAATCGGGGGAAGTGTGATGTTGCCGTCAATTGGGCGGGTGGTCTGCATCATGCGAAGAAGAGTGAGGCCAGTGGGTTTTGCTATATCAATGGTATGTGTTGATGGTCCTCATCCCTCTTGAGATGTGCTTTGAATACTGACCCTCACGGTAGACATTGTCCTCGGCATCCTCGAGCTCCTCCGCTTCCACCCACGCGTCCTCTACATTGACATCGATGTCCACCACGGCGACGGCGTGGAAGAAGCCTTCTACTCCACCGATCGCGTTATGACCGTGTCCTTCCACAAGTACGGCGAATACTTCCCTGGAACTGGCGAGCTGCGTGATATTGGAGTCGGCGCAGGAAAGAACTACTCGGTCAACTTCCCTCTCCGCGATGGAATCAACGACAAGTCCTACAAGGGCATCTTCGAGCCCACAATTGGCTGGGTCATGGAATATTACAAACCCACCGCTGTTGTCCTGCAGTGCGGAGGTGATTCCCTCTCCGGAGATCGTTTGGGATGCTTCAACTTGAGCATGCGCGGACACGCCAACTGCGTCAATTTCGTCAAATCTTTCGGACTACCTACCCTCATCCTCGGAGGTGGTGGCTACACCATGCGCAATGTAGCGCGCACTTGGGCTTTCGAGACTGGTCAGCTGGTGGGTGTGGAAATGGGTCCGGATCTTCCATTCACAGACTACTACGAATACTACTCTCCAGACTTCGAGCTCGACGTCAAGCCTAGTAACATGGACAATGCCAACTCTCCGGAATACCTCGAAAAAATCAAGAACCAAGTCCTCGAGAATCTCAAGCGCACAACACAGCATGCGCCGAGTGTGCAGATGCAGGATGTACCTCGCGAGCCGTTGGGGATGCACAATGCTGGTCCAGACGGCGAGCCCGAAACTTTCGAAGAACAGGAAGACAGACTGGATGACGAGGATGCGGATGCGGGCAAGGATGCGCGGTATACGCAGCGGATATGGGACCAGAAGACTGTAAGGGACGATGAATTTGATGAGAGTGATGACGAGGATATCGCAGCTGCGAATGGTGTGAGACGGCAACCTGGACAGCCGAGAAGGAGAGGTATCATGGATCACATCAACCCTCACGCTCCGAATGATGAGAGCGGAGCCAATACACCTGCGGACGACGACGCGAGGAGTTTGAATGGGGATGCTATGGGATTGGATGGTGCTGCGGCGGAAGCGGACGGCTCGGAAATCAAGGTCAAGAGCCCGAATTCTACTACCATTCCCGCCATCTCTAGCGCGGAGGCTGCGGAGGAGGGTGCGAAGGTTGAAGAGGAGAGTGATAATGGTGCTGCTGCTCCTGCTCCCTCTGCCGCTGCAGACGACATGGATGTTGATGCTGCTCCCGCTGCTGGAATCAGCACACCACCACTCTCCCCACCTCCTGCTACTGTTGCTCCCGCTGTGGCTTCCGCTACTGAAGCAGAGGACACGGAAATGGGCGAAGCGGCCGACCCTGCAGAACAGGAGAGAGCTAGGGAAGAAGGGGAACGCGAGAGGGATCTTGCGAATGTTGAGGGGGAGGCGGCGACTGAGATGATGGGCGGTGGTCATAATGTTGGGGCTGGATCGGCTGTTTAGGGAAGCGGCGCGGGCGATACTCAACTGGGTGGCGCGAGTACTGCGCGACGGAGTCGCGACACTTGTGTTTGGGCAGAAGGGAAGAGAGAAGAAGGGCGGAGAGCAGGAAGGTAGTTTGCAGAGCTGTTAGCGTGGGCGTGGGAGGCGTTTCTTATTGCGAGGTGGGGTTTGGTTTTGGCTGGAAGTGTGGAAAGTTTTTGAAAGGTAGTCACTGCTGCATCTTGTTGCTGCCAGCACCCTAAATTTTTGATATTTTCCAGAATGATGCTGTGGGTTTCTGCATTTGTTTGTTTTTCTGCATGCGCTCGCTGGAAAGGGCTGCTTAATGTCGATGATGACACAGGTATGTATATATGCCTTTTCACAATGCTTTTGATCAAGAGCCTATGTCTTTCAGCTCGAATAGACTTATATTGAGAAGGATTGATTGCTGCCGCTGTCACTTCTTCTCCTTCTTCTCGGCGACTCGGAGCTGGCAGGCTACAGGAGTCGTCTAGAGAGCGCTCCGAGCTTTAGAGCAGGCGAGATCATGTCTGTAGGTGATTGAACACTAGGGGTAAACTTTAGGCATTACATACAAAGCGCTCTCCCTATGTACAGCCTCACCACCATAACAACAACAAACACCACCGCTCCAACATGCATCTCCCAAAAGAATACTTCTTTCCTTTTCTGCCGAATAGCTACAAGATCTTCAACCCAATCCTCTCAACCCTACCTCCTCGTCATCTCCAACCCCTTACCCACCGCTCCCCTCGCCGGACTCCCCGCCCTACTAACAACAACACTAGGCGCCGCACTCCGATTATGACTCATATGCGCCCTAACCAAATGTCCCGCCGCAAGCGCAGAGCACAAACTCAACTCCCCAGCCAACACCCCCGCAGCAATAACCTTAGCAAGCTGCTGACTATTCGCGCCGGGAGTAGTAGGATGCGGACCTCTCACGCCCAAAAGATCCAACATCGCAGCCTGAGGTTCCAGCACTGTTCCGCCGCCAATCGTGCCGACTTCGATACAAGGCATGCTGACGGAGATTTGGAGATTGCCGTTCAGGTTCTTCATGACTGTGATGCAGGAGGAGGACTCGACGACTTGGGCCGGGTCTTGGCCGGTTGCGAGGTAGATTGCTGCTACGATGTTTGCGGCGTGGGCGTTGAATCCGCCTATGCTGCCGGCCATTGCGGAGCCGATGAGATTTTTAGAGACGTTCTGTGTGATGGGTGGTTAGATTGCCTTGTATTTTGCGAATGTGTGAAGAAGGGGAATGGTTCGGGACTCACCAGCTCGACGAGAGCATCGACATCACTCTTCAGCACGCTGCGAACAACGTCTCCGGGAATGATAGCTTCCGCAACGACGGATTTCCCGCGACCGTCAATCCAGTTGATAGCGGCAGATTTCTTGTCTGTGCAGAAGTTTCCACTGACGGATATGATGGCCATGTCGGAGAAGCCGCCTTCTGCGCGCATTACTCTGTTGCCAAACATTCAGTACGCCACTCATATCACAGTCTTCTATAAGCATTTCAGCAACTCACCTTAGCGCCTCCTCGACTCCCTTGGAGATCATGTTCATTCCCATAGCATCACCAGTCGTAGTCTTGAACCTCACATAGACATATGTTCCCGCAATGCTCGCTTTCAAAGTCTGTAATCTCGCAAAGCGGGACGTAGAATTAAACGCCTTCCTCAACATGCCCGATCCTTCTTCAGAATCAATCCAAAGCTTTGCAGCGGCTGCTCTGCTCAAGGTCTCGAATCCAATGCAAGGTCCTCTCGTCATACCATCAGCAGTAAGAACAGTGATAGCTCCACCACCAGCATTGATAGCTTTGCAGCCTCGGGATGTAGAAGCGACAAGCACACCCTCCGTAGTCGCCATTGGCAAGAAATAGCTTCTTCCATCAATGGTGAGAGGACCAGCAACACCGAGAGGCAAAGGAAGGTAGCCGACGACATTCTCACAGCAGGCGCCGTGAACACGATCGTAATCGAAGTGCTCGAATGGGAGTTTGGAGTTTTCTAGTTTTCCAGTAAGCTCCTTCGTGCCAGGCGTGCGAGAAATCATAGCACGACGAATCTTGACAGCGCGGGTCTTGTCCTCCAGCGTCTTCTCCAATGCGTAGCCCGGAATCTTACCACGGAGCGCGAGATCGATGAGCTCGGTGTCATTTAGAAGAGGCGCTTTCTTAGCGGCCAAGAGAGCGGAAATTTCTTCTGGAGTGCGAATGCGGGAGCCGTCAAGAGCGGCGGGTTCGAGATCTGGCATTGGGAGTGGCTTTTCGGGCTCGACTTTGACGACTGGTGGAATTGGGTGGCCGTTCGTTTGGCTGTCTTCGGCAGACTCTTTGATGCTCCATCTTGCTGCGTTGAAGAGGTAGCCGTTGAGGACGAGACTGAGTGCGAGGGCGATGACGACCCATTTTCCAAGAGCTGGGTCGTCGAAGCTCTTGAGGAGGCTCTCGACCATTCTGCCTCCCAAGATGGAGGAGAAGAGGCCGGACTGGTAGTCTCCTTCGAAGATTGACCATTCGGTCTGTTCTGGGGCGGAGTAGTGGACTGATGGGTACTGCAGCTCGTACTTGATCGGGTTGAAAACAGTGACACTCATTGGCTGGTTATTCACCTTCGCCTGAGCAAAAAGGTGATCAAGACCGTTTCCAGCGACTTTGAATGGGTCCATTGGAGGCTGCGTAACGACACTGCTCAGTCCTGCAGTAGTGACAGGCGAGTTGTTCCTCGTACCGCGGAAAGGCATGGAACAGAGGTTCAGCACGTTGATCATGATGAAGCCAGTAACCATCAACACCTTGAAGCGCGGAACGCTGCTGCCTCTCGCCTTCTTGCCAAAGATGCTACCCTCTCCTTGAGACACACTGTCTCCATTTGGCCAGTCGTTGCTCGATGCGACATTCTCGGCAACACGGCGGCTCACACCGTCCTCTTCCAGAGCTTTGCGGAGGGAGACATGGCGCTTGATCCGGTTGACCTCCAGCTTGATGGTCAGGATGGAGGTGTAGAATGTGAAGAGAAGGATGCAGTCAAAGAAGAGGGTCCACGCAGCGAGGAAGCAGAACTGCCTCAGTCCACCTTGGATTCCAGATGCAGCACCGGCGCAGAGGATAGCAATCTCGATAACGTAGTCGCGGACAATCTCAAACCCACGCTCACGGACCGCAGTCTGGACAGCACTTTGAATGGAGTTGTCTTTCTTGGCCTGTACAGCAGCAGAGAGCACGGCTTGAGTGAGCATGATTGGCTTCTCGAAACCAACAGCCACTACCATGAAGGGCACACCCTCAGAAAGGAGCACGACATTCTCCGGCACACCCAACTTCATCGTCACCAGCAGACCGAAGAGGAAAGCAAAAGCCGAGGAGAAGAGAGTGGTAGTTCCCAACCAGAAGTTGGATCCCATCCTCCGCATGCTGAGGAAGAGCGAGATGAAGGTCAGATACATGGAAAGATAGCCCAGAGACATGATGATGATATCCAGAGTCTCGGCATTCTTGATCAGATCGAGGAAGGCTGCCCAGGAGTTTTGTGCCCAGTCCAGCAGGCCATGGGTGGAGTTTGGCTTCTTGGCCGACTTCATCAGCCACAGCTTCCTCTCAGGTGTGTCGTCTACATCCTCTGCTGTTGCCGTGTCCGCGGTGCCGGGAATCTCCTTGACGCTCTCCAAAAACTGTGCAGTTTCTGCATAAGGTACGGAGAAAGCAAGGGTGGTGTCACTGGAGATCTGGGAGAGGATATTCGCGCTGGAGGGCACAAGCTCAGCGGCGCTATGTTTCGGCAGGGCCAGTTTCTGCGGCGCAACATTGGGCGAGCCATTGCCAGAGTCGAGAAAGTCCAGGGTGATGAGTGTCATATCCTTTCCATTCTCAATCTTTCCGCCATTCTCCTCCACCTGCCACCTCCACGCCGTCTCCGGACCAAGATGCAGCTTCCTGCTACCAGCCGACAACGCGGCGAAATCCACCTGATTCGCACCATCCCGTGCAGCTGCGGGTACGAAAAAACCCGTCTCTAGCAGATTTACGTAAAAGACGGAACCCAGCACGGCCACTAGGCAGATTGTGCGGATTGGATGTGTGCATGCCTTGAGCGAGACGGATTGCAGGTGCGGCGTAATGAGTGTGTTGTAGTAGCCCGGCGTGGGAGGGTCGGCGGTGATGTCGTGGTTGCGTCGCCAGCGCGTGGGGATTAAGGAGGAGCCGAGCATGGCGGCGTCGTCGGGCGGTGTGTTGAAGGAGGCGGAGGAGGAGGAAGAGGTGGTGGTGGTGGTGAAGTAGGTGGTTTTGCCCGCAGGCAATGGCTGGGGGAATTGGGTAGGTGTTTAGCAGCAGGAAATGGCGTTGAGCATCCCTTCACTTTCTTTCTCCTCCAAACTCCTTCGTAGAACTACCTAGTAGTCTGCCCGCCTTCTTCTCCTGAGCTGTTTCCTCGCAAGTCAGGTCGCTGGTTGCTGTTGTCTCGTCTCGGGTTTCGAGGTGGAAAGTCGACCCCTGTTCCTGTTCCTGTTCCTGTTCCTCTTCGCGTTCGCTTGCTCCAGAATTTCTTTCCCGCCCGCCGATCTTGCGCGGGTCGCTCTTGTGAACAATCGTAAGATGCTGAGCTTCTCGACAAAACACACAAAGAAGCAACCAACACCTCGAGTTTGGGGAGCTGATCCTATCGCACAACACGGTCCGGCTCCTCTTATCCGATAATCCTGTTGCCCGCGATCACCCTTCACACCGCCGTCGGACTCTGATTGTCCTCTTTTTCCCTGCAAATCGTCGACGCGATCTAATTGGGTGCGCGTCTCGCTTCTCCGCAGAACTAAACTCAATTCAAAAGTGCCACCGAGCTCCACTTGGGAGGAATTGCGATCGTTGGTCGCGTGGATCGCAGCTTTCGAGTCGTGGAAGAGATGCAGAAGGCTTGCGGGTAAGGTATGAGAAAAGAGAAGACGGTCTTCAAGGCATCTCACAACAGACTGCAGCGACTTTCATACATGTCGACATCATGCATGCACTTTCACTTTAAAAGTACCCTGCAGCATCCCTAATTCGGCAACTCAGACGCGCTGCGCGGGTGGCGCATAGCCTAGCGTATCGTACGAGTTCTGCAGTGCGGGTGGGCTGTGTTCCGTGGAGTCTGAACAAACCACAACGTTGTACAACGAACAGAACTTCAACGTCAAGATTTTGGTGTATGTGTGATAAGTAGCAGGATACGATGCGTGTGTATTATACAGGACAGCATGTTTCTGGTAGATAGTTACCGTGGTCGTGACTTAGACAGGCCCAGTGAAACATCACTTCAATGTTGTGGCTCGTTCGAGACTGGCTGGCTGCCACAGAGTCTGGCAAGGATGTATGTCTGTTACGAAGGCATTGCTACGTGATGTGTATTGTCCATTCACTCATGTAGGCCATCTGTAGCTTTTACGTCAGTCTCCAAAGCTATATGTGGTGTACTGAGTCCTCTTCATTGATGCGACATCGAGCGTATTGTCTTCATGCAAGAAATCCATGTTTGATTTCGCGCATTGCTTCAAAATCTGAAAACGACAATAGCACATTCAAAGTTCGGTCAAAGCTTTTGATTTATGGATCAAATTCAAGCACGACTGCAGTTCTTAAAGATGAGCTATATAACACCATCGTAACACATCTTTCAGAGGTGCATAGGGTTGAGGTTGGGGTTAAGTAGGGTTGAGCATACCCCAAGCCCGAACCTTTGCACTCAGAACGTGAAGCCAAGTCTTGGCGGCCGTTGTCTATGAGAAGCAAAGCCACACTTGCAAATCAACAATCCCGGAAATGTCCCTTACCCAGCTGCGGCTGCGGCTGGGGATGACATGTCTGCGACGTGGGGAGGGAGGCGCAGATGCTCCTGTGAGACAAGAAAGCCAAGATCCTTGGTACAATGGTGCCATTCATGCGTTGGCTGTAATCTTCAGCGACTCGCTTTCGCCCTGTTTACGTTTGCTGCGCAGCAGTACGCTCATCGTTGGATGGTTGCCTGTCCATAAACTAGAACACATTCGCAAAAGACGTCCATGGACCCGAGTCGATGCGCGAACAGGGTACCCTCCTCTTGGAACGCCACGCTCCTTCGCTTGTGCAGAAAAAAATACCTCCCACATCGCACTACACAGCACCGTCTTCTCATTCACCTCACCGCAACTCGCCCCTCCCGCCCGGATTTCTCTCCTTCTTCTTCCTCTCAACTTCACTCCTCCCTTTCCGATCCTCATCAACCTCATCCATTATCTCCTGCATTTTGTTCATAGTTGGCAACTGCTCACACTGCACCCACGGCGAACTCCTCACATATCTCAACTCGGCATCAAGTTTCTTAACTTTATCCTCCAAATCATGATCTTTACATTCATTTTTGTGCAAACGATCGAAAGCGGGGTACATTTTCCCATCCCCGTGCGCTCTGCCCTGGAATGCTTCCGGTCGGGGTACTATGTCCATGGGGATAGTATCTGGTAGAACATTGTTGGTTGCTAGAGCGGTTTCGTGACACCATGCTCGGGCGACGTTGCGGGCTGTGTAGCCTCCGCCTCCGAGGATCAGGAGTGGGAGACCTTGTTTTTTAACGTAGGATACGCATTCGCCGTGGGCGCGGATGTTGATGTTGAATTGGCCCAGACGGTCTCCTCCTAGACTGTCTGCGCCGCATTGGAGGACTATGGCGCTGGGTTTGAAGGCGTCTATTGTTCGGCCGGTGACTTCTTCGAAGAGGTACTTGTATTGTCTGTCGTCGATACCGCTGTTTATGGGGACATTGAGGGAAAAGTGCTCGCCTGTTGTGCCTTTTAGACCAATGTCTTCGATGGCTCCGGTTCCGGGGAAGAATTTATGGCCGGTGTCGTCGTATGGCCCATAACGGTGGAAAGAAAGCGTCATGACTCGTGCTTGGCGCTGGAATGCTTCTTCTACACCGTCTCCGTGGTGAACATCCACGTCAATGTAGAGAACTCGGGGATATACTCTCAGCATGTCGAGAATACTGAGCACGATATCATTGATGTAGCAGAAACCTGATGCCTCAGCTTTGTGGGCGTGGTGCAGACCTCCGCTCCAATTGATGGCAATGTCGGACTGGCCAGTTGTGAGCTTGTGTGTGGCTGCCAGTGTAGCGCCAGTGTATAGGAAGAGGTACTTTGACATTCCGTCGAAGACCGGGCAATCCGCTCCAGGGCTGGTAGACAAATTGAACGGCCCTAATTCTACAGAGTCACCCTCATGTTTAATGGGAATGGCACGTTTGAATTGGGGAAGTCTACTCAGCTTATCGAATGTCTCTGGAGACACTTCACTGAGAAAATCAACGTAGGCGGGGTCATGAAATTGGCACACTTCGTCTTTGCCGGCGGAAATTGCTTCGTAGGTGTCCATGGAATATTGCAAGCCGTAGCCCAGGACGAGATGTTTGGTCAAGCTTAGCCGCCATGGTTTCATGGGATGTGTGCGGCCGAAATGCATATCTTCCACGCTGCTGGAGTAGTGGAAGGATACGACGTGACCTTTCGGACGGGTGATGCCATTCTGCTCGACTTGAAGCATGATCTTGGCGTTCAGTTCCTGGTCGCGCCAGAGCTTCTCGTCTTCAGCAGTAGTGGGCGGAGTGGCCGGAGTCTGGATCTCCTGTCCACATGAAGCGTCATTGCCATTCTGATGGCCATTCCCGTTTCCGTTCTGGTAGATGTAAGGTGGAGTGTGCGATCCTGAGTGCGGAGATGGCGCATTCCAGCTCTGGACTATGCTAGAGTGCACATCTTGGCGTTGATTGTAGGCGCAAGACATTCTCGCATCATGTCGCGTATTAGTGAGGCTCTCTGAGATGTACGCGCTCGTCTTTGGGTGATATCTTGGAGGATTGGAGCCGACCGAGAAGCATGCCGTGCAGAAGCGACGAGGCGCTAGCATAGGGCTGCGGGAAGACCCGAGGATCGCGGGGAAGACCCGTGCTCGCCGTGCTTCCGAATTCGACATCACGTTTCGCGCCCGCCCAAAAGTCTTGCTAAAAACATCCATCGCTCACTCGCTCAGCATTCCACTTTTCATCAAGCCGACGTTCGTATCCCATCTTGAGGGCTGGAGAGGCTGACTGGGAGTGCTCAATTTTATTCTGCGTGTCGCGTGAAGACTTTTCTCCCATTTTGAAGCACGGCGGTCCCCTCGCGCTAGCGCGACAGAATGGCTGCCCAGCCAGAAGATGCGGCCGCTGTGCTGGAGGCCTTCACACACGATGGTGAGTAAGCATTCATCCCCCTCCCAAGCTCTCCGCCTGTCTCAATAGAATCTCCCTCCACCATCCCCTTCTGCCACCTTCCAACCCGACCAAACAGCACAACAATGGAGGGAGACAACCCCGGAGAAGAAGAGAGCCATGTCCTCGCCAACAAACTTCTTACTGACACGCTGGACGAAGTGGCCAACATCCCTGCTGAGATCAATCACATCATGGAGGAGATCCAAGCAAAGGACCTCCAAATAACTCAACTGAAGTCGGAAATCGATAAGAGAGATGCTCAACTCCAGAAGTGGACCCGCGCGAACGGTGGCCACGTACTCAACCCCAAAGAGGAAGCATTCAGCAAGACCATCAGAGATTGCTTCGACAAGTGTGAGATTCTGCAGGAAGCGAAAGTCGGCCTGGCCACCCGCGCATCGATTCTCATGGATCGCGTAACGAAGAAATTGGACAGTGGCATCCACGCACTCGCTGCTAAAGGTGAGTTCCCTAATGACTGGGAGCCTCCGCCATCTTTCAATCAGCCTCGCACTGGTTCCAATACCCCTGCGACTGGCGCTGGCGCTGGCGGCCCTCTCCAAGCTGTTAGCGGCAACGTTGGAGCGTCGGGCGGCATGCCAAACGTCGCACAGATGCGTCTCAACCCGACTGCCAGCCGCAACTCCCCAGCCGCCAGCGCCGTGGTAGCTTCCGCTCCGCGATCCTCTCGAGAGAGCAGCTCTGACCCTAAGCGCCGTCGCTTGGCCCACCCATCACTCGGAGCCATAGTGCCTGCAACTTCATCCAGCCTCCGGCAGTCTTCTCTCGGCCCTGGGACCCCCAAAGCGGGAACGCCAGCTCCCACCGCATCTCACTCTCGTGCTGGCAGTGTTCAGCCCGCTCGCCCATCTGCCTCGGGGCAAAAGAAGGGACCATTGTCGCATTCTTCCAACCCAGCCCGCAAGCCGCCACCTTCCAACTCCCACAAGAAGGGTGGAAGCAGTCGCTCCCATCGCCCGAGCAAAAAATCGTCTTCTGACCGCCGTCGTCAGCTCGCCCGTGATCGCACCACTACACCTTCCACAAACGCTTCGCTGTCTGGCTCCGATGATGACGGTTCTGCCTCTCCGAACTCCGCTGTTGGAACCACCCAGCTTGATGGTAGCGGCGACGCCGACGACAACGATGATGAAACTCCCTACTGCATCTGTCAGAAAATGTCCTATGGAGACATGGTCGGCTGTGACAACGACGAGTGCCAGTATCAGTGGTTCCATTACAAGTGTGTCAATGTGACCGAGGAGCCAAAGGGCGAGTGGCTCTGTCCTGTCTGCCGCAACTTGCCGCGGAACAAGCTGCGTATCAGCAAGGATTGATTGATTGAATTTATATGATGAGAGCGTTCTGAGCGAGGCGTTCATAGGGATTTGTCAAGGAGTGGCCATAGGTGCTGATTTCGGAGGACAGCGAGGAGTTCAGTTTCTTGGGTTCCACATTCACCATCACAGTACTGCTTTGCTAGCAGGAGAGGCGTCTTTCAGATTCCTGTTAAAGTGTGGTCCTCGCCAGAAGATCACTGCTTTGCACTAAAAATGACAGTACTGACCAGATTTCTTTTTTCTGTCGATGTCAATGATATGCCGGTCGGCCTTGCCTGTGTGAGCATGAGGGCGGCGTGAATCCTGGATCAAATTGTCGAAAGTCGAGACGAGCCACCTGTCGAATACAAAGATCCGCCACATCAACGCAATCGGATCGTTGCTGTAGCTGCCTTTTCGTAATCCGCCTTATTAGGGCTGTTTTGACAAGAAAAGGCACATTACAAACGGGCGTCTACATTGCGATCGCAGGATCACCCGTGAAAGCATTGAGCACAGGGCAGGCTGACTTCACGGGACGCCCCGTCATCACGTCATGCCCATTCACGGCGAGAGTAGACCGAGTCGCGGCGACAGACCGCGGATTTCGGCGCTAGGCGCGGGGGGCGCCGCACCGCCCGATTAGCCGCGCGCGACCTTACCTCCTACGTAGGGTTACGGCTAGGGTTGTTAGAGTAAGGGCGTAGGCGTATAACGGTAAGGTCGTAGGCCCGCTCGGCGATAGCGGGGCGGTATATCTACGATAATAGTAATTACTCGTAAATATTTATACGGAAAATAGACGCTACCCGTACGTATATACCGCACCGGGCGAATTATAGGCGCCGTAGCGCTATTACGAGCGAAAACTAACGATAAAATTACTATA
>KZ109583.1:1103-85819 GCA_002116395.1 Ramularia endophylla | reverse complement strand
AGAGCGAATCGTTATACGAATAGCGTCTCGTCCGGAGTTAAATCGGGTATACGGAAGTATAGGTCGTTAGTAGCGGAATCCGACGGCGGTTCGTCGACGGTTCGTTAGGGGTTCGTCCGGGTAGGACTAGTATAGTTTCCTATTAGTACCGGTAGGCTAGTAGTGTATAGAACGTAAAAGTCTATTACTACTAATTATAAAGAGGTATATTAAGATGATACTAGTTACTATAGAGTAGGAAGTGACTAAGTATAACAACTCCGCTTATGTCATAGTCCCTTCCTCGTAACCTTAACAAAGTTAGCGTGAACACCATGGTGAATAGAATAAGGTAAAATAGAATAGAAACCGAACGCAAGCCTTATTCACTATGTGGATTTCAGTGGACTGTGCGTGGTGGTGAATCCACATGAAACCGAACGCGACCTCAGCTTCGAGCACTCAGCTTCGAGTCAGCTTCGAGCACTCAGCTTCGAGCACTCAGCAGCTTGTAGGTGCAGACTCGAAAGATGGCGTCACTGCGGCCCGAAGGCCAACGTGAGTGAATGCAGATAATAAGTCGCATCAGCACACACCTAATGCTGTGCCGTGCCCATACGTCTTGCGAAAGGTGACTGAAGAGATTGGTATCATCACACCTCTCCACCCACGAATCCCAGATCGACACTCCACCCTTGCTTGCCGAACGCCACAGCCTCCTCACTTTTCAATGCAATATTGATCCCGATGTCGACTACTCCGACATCCCATTTCTCTCCAGCTTCTGTGGCCTTGAGCAGGCCAATGAAGGGCGCGCCTAATGCCAGTACCCTCGCGGGTCGGACAGCCAGTGGTTCTCCTTCAACAGTAGTAGCTAGACCATCAATGCCACTAACTCCAGACGGACATCCCACACTCAACACAGGCGCCCGTGAGCGATTGGCCCAATCAATCATCTCTCGCGTCTCAGCTTGAATCTTGGTGCTATAGCCCGAGTCCGGTGTAAGGAGAGATTCATATGTAGCTCCAGCCAATAATGCATCAATGATGACTGCAGGTGGTGACGGGAGAGCTTTGATATAGCCAGAAGCCTTCTTCCATAATCCTCGTCTGAGACCTACGCCACTACGGGCCATTCGGCGGAGGATTGCGCCTTGCGTCTTGACTTGCAAATCCTGAGTCTCGGCGCTTTCGAATAAAGATTCTGCGACGATTATGTTAATGTTGCGGCCAAGTAAATGGCGCGCCGCAGCCAGTGCACGAGCACCAATGTCATGGTTTCCAGCAAGTACAACAACAGTCAGCTGGTCAGTGAGTGTTGGACTGGTATTGCTTTCGAGGACGGCACTCGATGTCATGCTCATGCTTCCGCGCAGCGTATTCGTCCGCGAAGGACGTCGAATGCCGGATTCTTCAGGCAATTGCAATGCAGCTTCCGCGATACCCCGTGCCGCACTCTCAGTAATGGCATCTTGCGTGAGTCCAAATGTAGCGACAGTCGCAGCCTCCAAGGCCGCCAGCGCTCGCGGAAGAAGGGTAGGACATGCCGTCAAGTGCGGCCGGATGCCAAAGTAAGGTTCGCGGATGATACGCTCGGATGGCATGTGATCTGCCATTCGTGCTGTAGAGACAGCAGAATGTGGAGAATTCGGTCGATCCGGACGCGGAGAGGAAGCCGCGACAGAAGTAGCCTTTTTCGCTCTGCTGACGAGTGAGGCTGTCGATCTGTTTCTCGCTCGGTCTGACGAGATAGATGCGGCAAGCCCGTGCGGTCTGGGATCCATGCCAAGACCTACGTGTTGCCCACTGCTCTGCCTTGTAGGTTTCGATTTGGGGAAGACAGTGCGTGAGACGGAATGTTTTGAAGAAGACCTCCCATTGGCGATGTTCAGATTCAGCTCCGTATCGGCATCACTGCTAGAGCTGTCGAGTTCGTGGCTGTTGTACTTGGTTTCCAATTTGGGAGACAAAACATTCTCGGTTGGGTGTAAATTCTTGCCTCCATATGTGCCTGGCCGTGCGCGATTGTGGCTCACGAGACGGTCCTCGTCAGCGGTGGTGTCCCCTTGACGAATCTCATCGAAGACTGTCTTCTTGTCGAACTTCTTAAGCTCGGTCTCAAAATCGAAGTCTCCCATGTCCTGAATATCGGTCGTGTCCCCCTGAGCGAAGTCCAGTTCCTCCTTCTCCCTCCTGCGGCTCTTCTTTGTGTTGGCTTTATCTAGTGGACTGCTGGTCTGTGGTGAGGGCTGAAGGAGTGGAGTGCTACGCCAGCCTTTGCCTCGCTTCACACTGCCATTCATGTCATTCCCATTACGTGAGACTTCAGCGTTCATGACGGCCGGCGGATCAGCTGTTTCGATCTTCTTTGTCTTTTGTCCCCGCCGCACCTTCTTCTTCGCGCTACTGTCCGCTTGGGCGGCTTCCTGGATGTTACTTTCGAACGCTTCAACGGTGGGTGCGGGAGGTGTGGGCTTGCTTGCGGGGGGTGTTGCACTAGCCAGTCTCGACGTCGCCGCCAGCTTCTGGGCAACATTTGCCTTGCTTCCTGCTAAATCTCCTATGAACGGTGAACTCGGTGAACTGGGAAGGTTCTGGGCAGCCCTTGCCAGCATCGATTTGATTGGCGTATCCAGCGGGCCAGGCTGCGGTGTGCTCTTTTTCGGTGTGGGCGAATTGCCGTAGCTAACAATGGCAGGATCAACGAAGGCTGCTGGTTTCCTAGGTGGTGGAGTGGGTGCTGTCGGCGGAACTTCCATGGTAGGAACATGGCGGAACGCAGGCAGTTCCACAGCGGGTGGTTGAAGAGGCGGCGGCGGTACCTGGTGGGCGGGATGGTACTGTTGGGCATGAGGCTGCTGCATGCTCGCGCTCGGCATCTGTATTACGGGAAGAGGTTGTGAATTTTGATTCTGGTGGCTTGGATGCGTCGAGGGCGGTGGTGGTGGAGGAGCTTGACCTGCAGGCGGCAGGCCTCCGTTCTGCATGACCTGCAAATCCTCAATGGCAGTGACTTGCACGTCCCAGTGAGGGAAGCGCTGGTTTGATCCCGGGAAGAAGACTGCGACATGTCAGTCGGATTGTCGCATGGCACTCATATCTCTGATCAATGCGTACCATTGCCGAGTGTCAGGTGTGATCCCGGCGAGAGGGCTTCGACAATTCCATAAACCACGATCCCCTCCTTCAGCTTCACCCAGACCGTCAGTCCAACAACCGAGTCCATTGTCGCGTGGGGTGGTTGAGATGTCGCGTGCTCGTGAGCGGAGGTTGGTGAGCTGCTATAAAAAGTAGAACACGAGATCTGACTGACTCAAGCACAGGGTGATTTGGGTGACGTCGTTTTGTCCTCCACCCATCTACACAAATCTACGGTACTTCGTGTGAAACTCTTGTGACAGAGCACATGTTCAAAAGGGTGGGCCTAACATAGCTCAGATGTCACCTTTCCAGAGCCGTGATCGATCACTCGCCTGGAGTCCTCATTGGGTATCGAACAAGAGTGGCATTCGTTCCTGTTTCTGTCGCCAGGAAGCAATTCATTCAGGTGATCGCATCTGTCTGTTATACATTCCCAACTATCATAAACACTGTGCCTAAATGGCCGCTAATCTGTCGCTCTTTATATGCATCCGCACGCCTATGCCAGCAAAAAGTCTCAATTCATCACAACATTAACACGTTCTTTATGCCTTCCCATACGCATCCATAAGTCATCTCGTGCTCCCTGGGCCCGCCCTCTCATCGGGAGTGCTGGGCTCACTAACCTCAGCCACGGGCTGTCCCAAGATACTGCTATCAAGTGGATCCAACCGACCAGCGCTCCCGTCAAAGACAAAAGGGCCGGCATCGTTTCTAGGTGTCATTGGGCCATCTACCAATGGATTCGGTGCGCCCGTAGAGAGCGCAAACTGTGTGTGAGACGTAGGAGTAGTAGATCTAGCACCAACTGGATCGTTTGACGGAACCTGAGAGCGGTTGAATATTGGTATGGGTCGTGACCCAGAGACTGGCGTCTCTACACTTGCTGGAAGAGGCGTAGTAGAACCCTCTCGAGGTGACGAAAGATGGGTCTGGCCAAGTAACCTAGTCAGATCTTCGTCAAGATCCGAGGAGAATCGGTGTATGCTGGCAATCCTCGGAGGTGAATCGTCCACATCTTCTGTGCTGCCATTTGCAACTGTAATAGGTTGAGTCGGCTCTTCACCCTCGTCAGCACCAGTCCCCTCGACAGCGCGTAAAAGATCATCCTCGCCTGCAACCTCCCAAGAATCCTCTTCTTCCGGCTGCTCAACATCTGCCTCCAAGTCCGCCACGAATCGGCAATTCGGGCACAGAAAATTGGGCCAGTTTGGTCCGTGTATGAGGTTCCGCACACATTTGTAATGCCACACATGGCTGCAAGGTGCCACAAATAGTGCCTGGCAAGGTGCCACTGGGTTGAGGCATATCGAACATTCCGAGGAGGAGTTGACAGACATCGCATCCGAGTCACGTACTGCTTTGCCAGTTTTGGCCAAACCCGCCGATTTGAATAGCCTCTTGTGGGCAGAAGTATTGAACGAATTCAGACTCTTCTGCCAACCCCGGTTGCACTCCACTCTTATTTTCACGCAGCGGAATATGACCTCTTCGCCGCCTTTGAAGTCGATGCCCAATTGCACAACGTCCCCATCATTCACGGGGTACGGTCTGCTTTCCACGCCCGGTGACGAGAGTCTCACATGATTCAAGAACGTGCCCGATGAGGATTTCACATCCTTAATATACCATTGTCCATCTGTGCACCAAAACTCGCAGTGTCGCCTGGAGACGACCTTGGACTTGAAGCCTACGGGTAAGCTGGCTGCATCCTGGCCATGTGCAGCAATGTTATTCTGATCTCGCTCGGAATAGCGACCGACCCGGACTAGGGCAGTGGGCGTCTTGAGTGTTCGTGACAGCGCAGAGAACTGGAGAGAGGGCCGTGAAGACCGAGCTTCGACATGTGGAATGAAACGAATCGTGGGCAGTTGGTCCCTCGCCGTTGTAGGTAATGCGGGTATTGCCGGCAGTGGATCAACTTGCTGTTCTGTAGACCGTGAAGGGGTAGGCATAGTGCTGGCGTTCCGGCTGCGGGTCATTGCGTCGACAGTACCCTCGCTGGTCGTCGTCGGCTCTGTGGAGTCGACGGAGGTGGAAGTGTTTGGATTGGGGCTTGTGGTCGTGGATGTTTGAGGGTCGCTGTTGAGTCCGCTGCTATGGATCCAACCGTTCTCACCGCTGGCTTTCGTTGCTGCGGTCGTGAGCGAGCCCCGGGGCGTGGACGGGTGACCCCGCTCGGTGCTTGTGCTTGTGGCAGCTTCGTTAGGCGTGCTGGCGCTGACGGGTGAAATTAGAGTGCTCGTTCTACCCGGTGATG
This sequence comes from Ramularia endophylla, assembly GCA_002116395.1. Lineage (NCBI taxonomy): Eukaryota > Fungi > Ascomycota > Dothideomycetes > Mycosphaerellales > Mycosphaerellaceae > Ramularia > Ramularia endophylla. The sequence goes on along the minus strand of KZ109583.1, from coordinate 80,439 downwards.
AGGTGGAGCGCGTGAGTACGGGTGGTGGTGGTGGAGGTGTTTCGGAGCGGTGCAAGTGGGTGTAACTTCTTAGGTATGAAAGTCCACGGAGCCGACGGGATGAAGTCGGGGTAGGGGCAGAATTGTTGTTAGAAGTGTTCGCTGGACTGGTGTATTGTACCTCCGGAGGTATTGTCGCAGCGGCGACCGCAGGGCCAACAGAACTCAGCATCGCTAGGAGCTTGCCTGCATCGATGTCCGGACAAGGACGGGTAGGTGCTTGCGGGGAGTAATGCGCAGGTGGCACAGGGAAGCAATATGCCGCTGTTTCTCAGCCGCGTAAGATGAGCAGGCTCTGGAAAGAAGGCAGCAGGAAGTCGTAGTCTTAGCAAGGACACAGTAAACACACTTGCTGTCAACAACGGCACAGCTTCGAGAGATGAAGTCTGGTAGTCTGGTCTTCTCGACCCGCCCAACCGCCGTTTGCCAATCCTGTGAATCCACCTCTCCATCATCGGCCTTCTCCACCTCTACAAGCACTCTCAACCCTGGGCTCGGCGCTCGCTTCCCCTGGAGGATTCGCGCGGGACCGAGACGAGCGTCGAGCGACACCTATTTTCGCGCCAAGGTACATGCACTGTACCTTTGCCGACGAAACATGCCACGACCACGACCATTGAAACACATCTTGGGCGTCAATGCCGCTGCCAAATCGTTCCACCTTCCGAAGTTCGGTGGGCAGGAGCCATCTTCCAGCCCACGACAAAAGGTTGGAGCTGGTTGTGTAACACACTCCCTCGCAATATCCGTGCCTTTCAATGAACGGCGGACAGCGCAAGGCTTGGCTGTCACCTTGTTGAAGTGTACGAATACTGACCTGCTCTGTCAAAGTACAGTAGTTCTAACTTCTGATGGCCTCGCAGAGGTTACATCGGTGGCTGACTTGACGTCACGGCGGAAGCCATGTCTGCTCTTGAGCGTCAGTACATGTATGGCCAAGAAGATGCTATTAAATGGTGAAGAGCATTTGGAGACAAACTCGACATGTTGAAAGGCTGTAGGTCTCTACTACGGTCCAGCAGTCTAAGTGGCCGACGGAGAGCTCGACAGCACTGGTGGGGACATGGTTCATTGAGCGACTACAGCAGCATTACGCCGTCGACAAGCCCTCGAGTGGTCTTCTGCTTTGCGGGTCTTGGTTATGTGCCTCTAGATGCCACTAGAGACCTGTACAGGACCTCCAAAGTCTTCCGAAACTCCATTCACGACTTTGAAGCCGCCATTACTGCCCCGTACACACAAACGCAGGAGCTTCGACTGACCACTTCTTTGACTGACTATCTCGCCGAGCCTGAACCCAGACCAGCTTCCGTTCCTGGATTCGACGTAGAGAGCTCTTCTCGTGATCGTGGACCTACAACACCGCTGGCCAGCCATGTAATTCAAGCTTCGCAATATGCTCTCGCCCATGTTATACAAGCACGCGGTCTCCATCCCTCAAGCGTAGCTGGCTATTCCCTAGGCGAGTTCATTGCCGCCATCTTCACAGGCTCATTACCTTTGTTATCAGCCATCAAATTTCAGATGCGTCGCGAGGAACTCTGTAAGCAAATCGAAGCATGGAAGGCATACAGAGCGGGGCTCGAATGTCTTCCATAGCCCCCTATGTCTTGTGCCTACGCTAACCTGCCATACTTCACTTGTAGACCAAGATCAAACTGTTGTTTCCCAGCCCGGTGGCATGCTAACAGTTCAAGCGCCGCCTTCCGAGACGGTCCGTATTCTTGCTCACGGCGGAGTCGCAGGAGATGCGGAAGTGTCAGGTTATCCTCACCCAAAGTCAACGATACTTTCGGGGACAGCTCAAGCTCTAGACAAAGCACAAGAGATCCTAGCCAAAGCCTCTGTCGACACCCAGAGGCGTGACATGAAATTCGGTATGCACTCTTCACATGTCGGTAACGTTACCGACCGTATTCGCCAGGATCCCGAGTTCTTTATGCCTGCGGGTACAGAAGCAAAAGTCGTGCCTCGTATCGACCATTGGTCTTGTCTAGGCCTCAGACTTAGCACAGGGACGCCGCTCAACGCGAAGTACTGGGCCACCGTGATTAGACAGCCGATTCACTTTCAACAGTGTGTGCAGGGAATCTACAACGATCATTTCACAAATGGCGAAACAGAGAGGCAGGAGTTGGTCTTCTTGGATCTGGGAATGGGTCCCAGGCTGTCACGATTGATTGAGAATTCATTGAAAGACACATCAGAGTGGAAGCAAGGTTCGATCAAGGCTGTAAGTTGTGTCGAACCGATGAAGCTGACAGATCAGGTGAAGAGGCGGGAAGGATGGGCTATCGAGGAGTTGGAGAAGAAATTGAGTGTAGTGGAGAGGCGATGTTGAATGTACGAACGAACAGTGGACGAGCGAAGTTTGGCATCAACTTCGGGTGTTCTACAATTGCTCGGAAAGGACATCCTTTTGGCTAGGATATTGCATACGGTACACAAGGATGAAGTGTCGGTTCTCAACCTGAACTTGCCTTATGCAAAGCAAGAGCGCTGGTATGCAGATATGCTCGACAACTTGTAACATTAATGCTCGAACCTAGTCGTACCGTAGGATGGTAGATTGGACGTTTGCTCGAGAGTATGCCTCTCTGTCATGAGTTCACTTACCTTGAAGCAGAGGCCGGGCGTGACAACTTGCATTCGTTCAATCGTAATGTCGTCAAGCCATTCGTGATATGCTCGCCCATGCGCTGGGTAACGCAGCTCGCTTTCCCTCAATTCTCCTCATGTGTGACGGCCATGTCAAGAATCTCCGCTCTTGCCCTACCCTTTGTCTGCGCACTGATGAAGTCGCTCAACGTCTTGAAGCTGCCCGGCTCAACAAACCCTACACATTCCCATTCCTCACCCATAACATCCTGACTCTCCACCTGCTCCACAAGACCCAAGATCGTATCCTTGACGGTTCCCGTGGTTGCCTCCTCGCCCTCAGCCTTCGGTGCCGATTTGAAACTCTGCTTAAGCACGCTTGTTGGGCAGGTAATCCGCAGCCTCATCCGCGCTCTCGCCACAGGAATGGGCTGGTGGGCAATGAGCGCCTTCATCGCGTCCAATGCTTGAGACTTTGCACTTTTTGTAGTCACCACACCCGTCCACTTCGCCTTCTCTACCACTTTCGTCTCGCCCTGTACATCTCCATTTCCTTTCGCAGGTGTGCTCGTACCTGATTCGTTGGTCGCCGTGCTCTGATCACGACTCTTGCTCCGATCACTTCCTTCCGCCGCACTCCCCTTGGCTGCTCCCCGCCCCGCGCCTCCACCCTTACTGCTCAACTGGTCCAGTGCCTTTTCAATCATGCCCGTCGTGTAGACCCGCTTGCTCTTTGGATCCACCAATCTCCCCGCCACAATCTCAATAACTTCTTTGTGTACTCTGTCCAGTTCCTGCGACCTCTCCTTCTCGCCGACTTGGATCTCGCCCTTTTTGAGAATCTCCAGAACGATGTCATCGCGAGTCATGTTGGGGAAGGCTTTCTTGAGGTCGTCGTTCGGTGCAACTTGGCCCTTGGAGACGTTGATGAATACGTTTGGAATCTGCAGGACATTGTCGAGGTCGGTCTCGTTGCCAGCACGGAATGATGTGACGGTGTTCTTATAGCATGCAATTTCGAAGCGTTTTTTACCCTAGAAGATGTTAGATGTGCGAGAAGGCATATTGAGTGTTTTTCTTACCTTTTTCATGCGGACCAAGCTGACATTTGTCAACTTGATCTGGTTAGAGGGCTGGTTGATCTGTGCGGAAGGCATCTTGTATTATGATGTCTAATATCAAAGTGCTGCGTGTTTTGTAAAACACGGAAATCGTTGTCCAACAAATAAATGTTCGAGAGATTGCTCATCGTCGCTCACTTTGAGATGCGCTAGGCCGCATTAGAACTAATCTGGTTCCCCACACGACCAAGGATGGCAGTCGTTCTTATCGCCGTGCCATGACGCTTTGGTTCTGGTCTGGGTCATCCAGGTACGCCGCATGTGACCCGTTGCCATCCATCTCTTCCCACCCTCTGCATCTTGTTCCTGTTCTCTTCCTTCATCCACCATCATCGACTGTTGGCTGGACCATCCAACAACCATCCTTTCTCTTCTGTTTCCCATCGACACACCTCTATTCAAGTCTGTCTAGTTACGGACAGCTTCAAGAGCTCCCAGCCACACTTTGGGATTCCTGTCGCCTAGCGACGATCCACCATCAACATGAAGATCACAGCATCGGCGCTCTTCGTTGGGGCCGCCGTGGCCGCTATTCCACAGCAGCAACAGCCATTGCAAGCTCCAGGAGCTCTGCACGATGTTTTCAAAGCCGCTGGCGACAAGGCGTCGTCCTGGTCGAAGCCATTGAACAAGCTCCAGAGCGAGCTCAAGCACCTCACCGCCGAGGCACGCTCGACCTGGGACGAAGTTGCCATGATGTTCCCAGAAGCTATGAGCCAGGCGTCGTTCTTCAGCGCCCCAAAGAAGCACGCACGCAAGCATGACAGCGAGTGGGACTTCCACACCTCCGGCAAGGCCATCCAGGAGATGTACACCACCAACTCCAAGGGCGAGAAGGAGCGCGAGCTCGATGGCAACCTTGAGGCTTTCAACCTTCGCACCAAGAAAGTTGACCCTAAGAGCCTCGGTGTAGACACTGTCAAGCAATACTCCGGGTACTTGGATAACGAGGAAGACGATAAGCATCTCTTCTATTGGTTCTTTGAGTCGAGAAATGATCCAAAGAACGACCCTGTGGTTCTCTGGCTGAACGGTGGGCCAGGCTGCTCTTCCCTGACCGGTCTGTTCATGGAACTGGGACCATCTTCTATCACGAAGGATGGCAAGACCAAGTACAACCCAAGCAGCTGGAATGCCAACGCATCCGTCATCTTCCTTGACCAGCCCGTTAACGTTGGCTACTCATATTCTGGTAGCGCTGTCTCCAACACTGTTGCCGCTGGCAAGGACGTTTACGCTCTGTTGACTCTCTTCTTCAAGGAGTTCCCAGAATACGCCAAGCAGGACTTCCACATCTCCGGCGAGTCCTACGCTGGCCACTACATTCCTGTGTTCGCGTCCGAGATCTTGTCTCACAAGAAGCGTAACATCAATCTGCAGTCTGTCTTGATCGGCAACGGCCTTACTGACGGCCTCACGCAATATGCCTACTACCGTCCAATGGCTTGCGGTGATGGTGGCTGGCCCGCTGTTCTTGACCAGCAGTCGTGCCAGAGGATGGACAACTCCCTCGACCGCTGCCAAAGCTTGATCCAGAACTGCTACGATAGCGAGTCTGTTTGGTCGTGTGTACCCGCCAGCATCTACTGCAACAATGCTCTCATTGGGCCATTTCAGAAGACCGGCCAGAACGTTTACGATGTTCGTGAGAAGTGTAAGGGTGGCAGCTTATGCTACGATGAGCTGGAGTGGATCTCCGACTACTTGAACCAGGACCACGTCATGAAGGCTCTTGGTGCTGAGGTTACCAAGTACGACTCTTGCAACTTTGACATCAACCGCAATTTCTTGTTCAACGGCGACTGGATGCAGCCATTTCACCGCCTGGTACCAGACATCTTGAAGGAGATTCCTGTCCTGATCTACGCTGGTGACGCTGACTACATCTGCAACTGGTAAGAATACACACTCATCATTTTTGATAGAAGACGCTGACAATGTTTGTAGGCTCGGCAACCTTGCCTGGACCAACGCTCTTGAGTGGCCCGGCCAGAAGGCTTACGCTAAGGCTGAGATGAAGGACTTGAGGCTCGCCGAGGACGATTCCAAGATTGGATCTGTCAAGTCCTCCGGCAACTTCACTTTCGTCCGCATTCATGCTGCCGGCCACATGGTCCCATACAACCAGCCCGAGGCTTCGTTGGACATGGTCAACAGGTGGTTGGATGGCGAGTGGATCGAGAAGGCTTAAATCCTCTGTCTCGAGACGACATTGTGTATCTTGATACCTGAAGCTTGTGCTGAATTAAAAGGAAGGGGGGCATTTGCCTTGGTCTACGCGATGTGTAGTATGATTACGCGTTTGGAGCAATGAGATACAGTAATCTTGTCACGTTCTATTGTCAGTGTACCTTGTTTGCATTGGCTTGTAGCCTTGATCGGCTTGCCAGTCCCTCCTATATTTCTCCCAGCCGGCATATGTCAGTCTTTTGGTACCTGTCACATACATGTAGCTTTCATGCATCGCGTGAGCGGCGTCTATAGGCCTCGAGGGCAGAATCTCATGGAAACCAAAATCAAAGCTCAGCCTTGAAGCTCAAGAAGAGTGACGAAAGACACACGTATGGTAAGGTACGGTATATTCACTTCCTCCTTTGCTGGTCTGCATGTAGATTGCTAAAACCACAACGTACGCGTACGGAAGCTGCAATTCATGCACGTGCAAAGCGGACCCGGCTAGAACCGAACTCCGGGCATCCTGCGCCACGACACGACACTGCTTAGGTTACTGCGTCAGTCCAGCGCTGCGCCTTGGATGTTTCCTTTGCTCTTACGGTGATTGAGCATGTCGCAAACCATGGAGCAGACAGACGTCAGCAGCAATCACTCAGAGCCAGCGGAAAAGAAGAAGAGTCGCAGACCTCCAAGTAAGCAGACCCGTGGGTGAGAGTGGTGGACTTGAAGACGGGACGCAGCAGCATGCGAAACAGGAAACTCGACTGACGGGCGCGGACAGACAATGCCTTTCGCCAGCAACGATTAAAGGCATGGCAGCCCATCCTCACCCCCAAGACGGTCATTCCGCTTTTCTTCGGCATCGGCGTCCTCTTTGCGCCCATCGGCGGCGTCCTGCTGTATGCAAGCTCGACCGTCCAGGAAATTATCGTCGATTACTCCGAATGTCGCGCCAAAGCTCCCATTTGCTCAGCAGACTCAGATTCGTTCGCAGAGATACCGAGTAGCTCCATCACAACGCATTTCAAGAATGTGGTTCCGCCTGCGGATGCACCGACATGGTGCAAGGAGTACACGAATGTTGGCTACGGCGGCACCGACAACAACTTCTTGCAAGTCAACACCACAGCTTGCCGGGTACAGTTTTATATTCCGGACGAACTCTCGCCGCCAGTGCTGCTGTACTACCAGCTCACAGACTTTTACCAAAATCACCGTCGATATGTACAATCTTTTGATCAGGATCAGCTCAAAGGACAAAACGTCAGCGTGGACGATGTCAAGAGCAGTCAATGCAGTCCCCTCGAGACAGAGACTCAACCAGACGGCACCGAGAAGGCTTACTACCCGTGTGGTCTGATTGCCAATTCGCTATTCAATGACACCTTTTTCAGCCCCGTGCAGTTGAATGCTGGTGGTAGCTCAAACGGCAATGTCACATATCACATGACCAACAAGGGAATTGCATGGTCCTCGGATGCAGATTTATATGGCATTACCGAAACTCCCATTTCCGAGATTGTGCCTCCTGAGAATTGGCGTGTGCGATATCCGGCCTGGAACTCGACATTTCCTGTCCCGGATCTCAAGGAGTGGGAGGAGTTTCAGGTGTGGATGCGGACGGCAGGATTGCCCACATTCAGCAAGCTCGCGTTGCGCAACGACAATGAAAGTATGCCTGTTGGCAGATATGAGATGATGATATACGACTGTATGTGAAGTGATAGTCCCGAGAACCGGGTTGATACTGACACCATCTCTCTTAGACTTTCCAGTTACACTCTACAGCGGAACCAAGTCGATTCTCATCTCGACACGCTCCATCATGGGTGGTAGAAATCCGTTCCTTGGAATTGCCTACATCGTTGTCGGTGGACTGTGTATCCTCCTGGGTACTGTCTTTACCATCACACAATTGATTAAGCCCAGGTTAGTATCACCACACTCTTCGTCAGTCAGTAAAACTAATCAAAGCAATGCAGAAAACTTGGTGATCACACTTACCTGTCGTGGCAAACTGAGCAGCCCAGTACGGCAACTACAACCGGCCGCGCCTTACGAAGCGAAGGGGCATGAACTAGAGTTCGTGTATGTATTTTCATTGTTACGCTTCAAATGGGCGTTTGGTGTTCCAGGCGCACGCTCAGATGGAACAGGGTTATCTGGTTATTTGCCTCTCCCTGTGCATGCCATTCGATGATCCAGACACAGTGCACGAATCCTTCTCTCTCTCTCAGCCTGCCCGTCTGGCATTGTGCAACAACAGGTATGTTTCTTTGACATTGTCCTTCTCGGGTCGACCGGCAAAGATCGATTCTCCAAATCACAGATCCCCGCCACAGCGCTCGATGGGGAAATTCTCACCTGTTCTGCTCTTAGCATAGCCAGTCGGCCTCGACTGCAAAAGCACATGGAAGATGTTGTTAGGCTTCGGACTGGCTCGGTTTGGCGTGCCCAGCCCGGCTCCGTCGTCTTTGTCCACCGCGGCTACATTGTCTGGAGGGCGTATTCAGGACGCAAACGTCGAAATCACAGCACCGTTTCTCTAGACCCGGGTTCTAGCTCGCCACACTAACTACTCAAAGACAGTCGTCTAAGTGGCTAATTGCGAATGATCTATAAACCGGCTGCATTCCACAAGGTTACAGCATTAGCCCGCGAGCAATCCACATTCCACAGACCTGCCGATCTCTCTACCAAGACCTCCGATAAGACGAAGGCGGCAATACATCAGATGAAGAGCCTAACAATCGCAGTCTTGGCGGCTTTCGCTGCCGTGGCGTCAGCGGTATTCAGCAACTCCACCCATTTCATTGATCCCGCAACAAATTTGACCATCACGCACTTCAATTGTGGTGTTAGTAGAGCGTCGGCATCCCAGCACTTCAACGAAACAATCGGGTTCCTCCACCGCAACACGAGGCTTAGCAATATTGGTACCCGCGCGCCTTCCATTCTCAGACGACAGACAATCGCCCCAGCTCTGAGTGTGAATCTTTACGTTCACCTCCTCACCACTGTTGCCAAGGCCGGTACCCTGACTCAGACGTTAGCGACAGCGCAGGTAGCTGCGATGAACAAGGCCTACTCACCCATTGGCGTGAGTTTCAACCTCATCAACGTGTCCACGACCGCAAACGATGCGTGGGCTGTGGCTGATGGCTCCGACATGGACACATTGAAAAAAGCTCTAAGATGCGGTACATATAGCGACTTGAACCTCTACTTCCACACTGATCTTTCGGGCGGCATCCTCGGTACCTGTACCCTCCCTTCACAAGTCTCTGCTGGCTCAGCGGCTTCCCAGTACTACTCGGACGGATGCAATATCAACGCCAATACCATGCCTGGCGGGTCGCTGACTGGGTACAATCAAGGCATGACTGCCGTTCATGAGACTGGTCACTGGCTCGGTTTGCTGCATACTTTTGAAGGATATGCTTGCACCGGTGATGGCGACTCCATTGCCGACACACCCATGCAGGCTACGAGTACCGATGGATGTCCTTCTAAGCCTGCCAAGGATAGTTGTCCGTCTGCAACGGGGGTCGATGTAAGTGCAATCGAATGCGAAAATGGTATAGAAGTACTTTGGACGACTCGCTGACCTCTTTCTCACAGCCTATACACAACTATATGGATTACAGCAGTGACTCGTGCTATACCAACTTCACACCCGGACAAGTTACCCGCATCAGCAATCTCTGGACTCAATATCGTAAAGGCAATTAAGCGTTTGATGTATCTTTTGAAGGAATGAGTGGCGATGGATTCTTGTGCATACCGCAAAATTTTATACGATTGTATATAGTTCAATCATGGCGCTGTACATAAATACCAATTGACGAAATGGAATTCGTTTGATCCCGGTCGACGCACGCACTACTCTTTAGCTTTATCTTGATAAGGTCCGCTTTAACTTAAAATTGAGCCTCCACTTTCGGCGGGAGCGCCTGGGCCCTTGCAACTGCACCACCGCAGTCCATCCGCTCGCGTGGCAGTGACGCCGCCGATTTGATAAGTATCGCGTGTGCCCGGAGCTTTGTGAGAACGACAGAGATACATTTCACCCATGACTGCCATACACCCTGCTGCGATTGCTGGTATATATACCTGATCTTTTTGCCGTCCTCTTTCCTCGCCCCGCTCGGACGAATAGAAGTACCATTCCAGAGCGAAGAGAAAAATCGTCCGGACTTGCTTTTCCAATATGGAGTCAGTTAAGCAACGACTCTCCTTTGCTGGAGCACGGCGGACTGGCTCCGTCCATGCGACAAATGCAGATGCGGATCTCGCAAAGATGGGCTACACGTCCGAGTTGCCTCGAAGTTTGAGCATGTTGTCTGTTCTGGGAATGTCCTTTGCGATTATGGCTGTGCCTTTCGGACTATCGACGACGTTGTATATCACGCTGGTTGATGGACAGAGTGTAACAATTCTTTGGGGATGGGTTTTCGTATCGCTGATCTCGCTGTCAATTGCAGCGTCGTTGGCTGAGATTTGTATGAACATATCACATGGAGAAATTGTCTGAGTGTTTTAGCTGACAGAAGCAGGCGCTGTGTATCCAACTGCTGGCGGAGTCTACTATTGGAGTGCAATGATGTGTAGGATCGCCTTGTTCGAATACGTCCTTGAGCCCAGCTGACATGTTTCCAGCAACGAGAGAATATGCCCCGATCTCAAGCTGGATAACAGGATGGTTCAACCTTGTCGGGAATTGGACTGTGACTCTCAGTATCAACTTCTCCGGAGCACAGCTTATTCTCAGTGCGATCTCACTTTACAATGAGAACTTTGTTGCGAATGCGTGGCAGACGGTGCTCATGTTCTGGGCAATCATGTTAGTCTGCTTCCTTGTCAACGCTTTCGGTTCCGCTTATCTGGACATCATCAACAAGGTCTGTATCTACTGGACGGCGAGCTCTGTTCTGATTATCCTCATCACGCTGGTGGCCATGTCGGACAACTATCGCTCAGCCGAGTTCGTGTTCGCACACTTCGATGCTAGTTCATCCGGCTGGCCAGACGGTTGGGCATTCTTTGTGGGACTATTACAGGCAGCATATACGTTGACAGGATACGGACTCGTAGCTTCAATGTGCGAGGAAGTCCAGAACCCTGCGCGAGAGGTCCCAAAGGCTATGGTTTTGTCTGTCTTCGCCGCAGGGATCACGGGTATCATCTACCTTATCCCTCTTCTTTTTGTGCTGCCGGATATCGCAACGCTGCAGGCTGTCGCTAGTGGTCAACCTATCGGAACACTCTTCAAGCTGGTTACTGGTTCTACAGCAGGCGGATTTGGTCTGCTGTTCTTGATTCTTGGAATCTGGTTCTTCGCAGGTGTCGGCGCTTTGACAGCTTCAAGTCGTTGTACTTATGCTTTCGCTCGTGATGGAGCCATCCCAGGTAGTCGATGGCTGGGAACGACCAATGCGAAACTCGGGATCCCTCTCTGGGGTCTGGCCCTCTCTACTGTGGTGGACTGCTTGCTCGGGTTGATTTACTTTGGCTCTACAGCAGCCTTTGGCAGTTTTACTGGTGTTGCTACCATTTGCTTGTCTTGCGGATATGGTCTACCGATCCTGGTTTCAGTGCTACGAAACCGTAAGATGGTGAAGCACTCTACCTTCTCTCTCGGAAAATTCGGTTACGCCATCAACATCACATGTCTTGCCTGGATTGTGCTGGCAGTCGTAATTTTCTGTATGCCAGTTAGTCTGCCGGTGACGGCAAGCTCGATGAACTACGCCTCGGTGGTCTTCATGGGGTTTGCAGCGATCAGTATCGGGTGGTATTTCATCAGAGGAAGGAAGACGTTCACAGGGCCACCGGTGGTAGCAGATGCTAATCCGACGCTGGAGGGAAAGCCGCATCCCGTTGATGGCGATGGCGAACTTGGCGGATTCTATGATAATGAGATTCTAAAAGCACCTGGCTCCAGCCAAAGCGCTGCAGGACAATCTTGACGGTTGCGCTCTTGTTGATGATAGTTTCACGTAGCTTTGTACAAATCTTGATGTCTTGATAAGACGCCTGAATCTACTCTGTCGTACACATATCGATACGCTATCGTTGCGGGTTGACGTCGACATAGCCACAGCTAATGATATGTTCGTTGTGGAAGAGATATAAACCAGTTTGGACTGCTGTAGCTGATGCGCCTTTCCTTGAGCAACGATATGATCGATTCGCAGTGTCGGGTGTCGGTAAACGAGAAGCGCGTCCGATACCACAATAGATAGACCTTCCGTTTGCTTGCGATGTTGAAGGATGTCCAGCTCGAGTCAACACCCACATGCCGTACGTTCCTTGTCGTCGATACCTAGTGCTGGCCCGAGCCCAAGCCATTGGTGTGAGGTGGTTTGTGAGGTGAGGGTCCAGGGATTCCAAATCCTTTTCTATCGAACATTCCAAGCAAGATGGTACCATCGCAAGCGCGGTGATCTAGAACGGCCGTTCAACAGCGCTGGCGAAATCTCTCTCACCTTGATGGACAGTGCGTTGCGCCCGTTGCCCCTCCACCCCTCCTTGTGACGTAGTTTTGTGTTGATCGCAAGGAGAAACACAAATATATATGAATGTCGAGTCGCACGAAAGTACAAATAACTTCGACCGTGAATTGATTTCGCCCATCACAACCTCGAGTCAAACAAATTCGCCGAAATGTCAGGAATCAAGGACAAGATCCTCGGAAAGGTGAGCGTCTGTGCGATTCAATATCACCCTCTGCCATGCTGACAGTGCCAGACCGGTGGTGCCAAGGCCCTCACCAACGGCAGCAAGCTCCCCGCCACGGGTCCGCTCAAGGAGAACAACCCAGAACAGGGCACAGTTGAGCTCCACAACCTCGCCGGAAAGAGTGCGTCCTCCTCTTGATGATGTCGAAGCGCGCGCTGATATTGCCCTCAGACATCATCGTCGGTGTTCCAGGTGCCTTCACTCCACCATGCTCCTCGCAGGTCCCCGGTTACGTCGCTCAGGCTGAGCAGTTCGCCGCCAAGGGTGTCAAGGGCATCTACATCGTCGCGGTCAACGATGCCTTCACCACTCAGGCCTGGAAGGAGAAGCTCGGCGTTGCCAAGGAGCACCCTATCGTGCACTTCTTGGCCGACGACACCGGTGCTGTAAGTAACTCGAGGAGATTTGCGAGGCAAGAGACTCGTAAGACACTGACCTTCGATGCAGTTCACCCACGCTGCAGGCTTGTCCTTCGATGCCAGTGGCCTTCTTGGCAACGCTCGCTCGTCCCGTTACGCTGCCATTGTCGACAACGGCGTCGTCACCTCCATCTGGGTCGAGGATGAGGCTCCATCTGTCACCGTAAGTCCAGTCTTGAGCAGCCTAAAGCTTCACGATAAGTACAGATATGCTGACTGTTCCATTCTTCCTTTAGGTCACCAGCGCCGAGAACGTTTTACAGGCCTTGAACTAGGCAGACTGAATCATGAATGGACGAGATGAGATGATACCCTTTGCTGCAGCTACGAAAAAAAGGGACGTAGATGAATGAACGTACCACCTGAAAAGTCTGCTGCTTCTCGTGTTTCGTGTTTGTTCGTCCTCTCGAGCTCTCTGTAGTTTGTCCAGCCTCTCCAGGATTGCACCAGTATAGGAGTGATGAGGAACGTGTCTCTCAATGCTTGTAGTCGAGGAAGACCGAAAGGTTCGGCAATGATGTACGAAGGTATGCTTGGTGCTACTGGAAGCTGACCTCCTGAGCTGCGTGCAGCTTTAGAATACCTACGGCAGGCCGCTGTCTCATTCGTGCCTGCACTCTCGGGTCTCTATTAAAGGCCAGAAATCGCTCGCGTTTTCTGTCACTGGCAACGACAATTCGGAGAAGTCAGCGATGCAAAACATGGAATACACAAATTACAACGTGAACTCCACTAACACATCATCCCGCGTCTACCTTACGCTAGCATCACGAGCCGCGAGCTGCCATCACGTGAATGGATGGTGAGGGTAAAAGGCGCAGGTTGAAGGTACATATAGCTACAATCTATGATTGTACACCGCTACCTACTGCGTGCACATATCTAACACTGACGGCTGGCGCAGCGTTCCCTGGCCACGGCTCTGGACGTTGTTCAGTACAGAACCATGGCTCCCGCGAGGAAGAAGTCAAAGACCGAGCCCTCCGATAACGAGATACCGCCACCGACAGAAACCGGCGAAGCTCGCGATAACACCAAGAAAACGACGGAAAACAATGACAAGCCCGCTGCGATTCCTGGGAAAGAGCACACGCGGACCGGAAGTTGGTATTCAACCGCCTCGTCTCCCTGGCGCAGCGGCGCCTCCAGCAAAGCTGCTCCACTCGTTGCCCAGGTCGCGCGGGAAAGCATTTCGGTGGCGCAGGGTGTCAGCTCTTCCAGCAGCGAAGCGAGGCAGTCTGGAGAGGCGAGGTCAGACGAAGAAGGAAGGCCAAGACGACCGACGCAGAGTGTAAGCAAGAGCTTCAAGGGAACAACCTCACGTAAGAGCATCCCCTTGGTGGCGGAAGCGACAAAGGTGCACGCGACGAGCAACGTGCCCAGTGTGCCTAAGAGCAGGAAAGTCATGGGCGAGAAGGGTGGCAGAGGCAAAGAGACACCAGCGAAGGAGCAGCGTCGAGAGGAGTCTGGGGAAGGAGAGAGGAAGGAGGTGGTGGTGGAAGAAGCCCCACTGCCTCCTGAGCCCGAGAGCGGTGTCATGCAGGACGTTGATCTCAAGGAGGAGAGCAAAGATACAGACTCAGCAAGTGTGAGGACCAGCTCGGGTTCGTGGTTTGGCTGGTGGTCACGGCCGGATGGCTACGGGAGCGATACTGAGAAGAAAGAGGGAGGGAAGAGCGCTACAAAAGCGGCATTGGACGGTGGCGCCGATGGAGACGCTGCAAGTACGCCTTTGCCAGGGACACCAGAGGACGAGCCGGACAAAAGGCTTGCGCAACCAGACGCCATGGTAGAGGAGGAGGATCCCTCAGGAAAGCTTCAGCCCGAAATCAGCATGAATACAGCCTCTGGTAGGTCCTGGTTTGGACTGTGGAGCAGTAAGCAGAACCAACAGGCTGTAGCTGAGGAGCAACAGAGGCGCGACTCTGAGCAGAGAGATCACTCCGAGGAGCAGCCTGATGTCGAAGTGGCAGCCGATCCTGCGACGGCGGCCGAGGATAAGAATTCAGCAGACGCTAAGGTTACAAGCAAAGCGAAAGGCACGGAGAACGAAGAAGAGCGACCCCGATCTTCAGGCTGGGCGTTCTGGTCCAAAGAGCCGGCCCCATCTACAGATTTAACACAAAAGCAGATCGGTGAGCTTGCTGTAGCTGATACTCCTAGCCAGTCCCACCCAGAAGCCGCCCAGTTCAACGAACAGCGAGAAGAACGAAAGTTGGAAGAGATTGGAGTGAAGCGCAGCAGTTCTCTTCTGCGTCTCAATCGAGGCAAGAACAAGAAGTCCAAAGACCTCTCGGGGGAGACGACAGCTGCAGCGACTCCAGATGACTCGCAATTCCAGCCTACACCCACTGCATCGGGCCGTCAGACGCCTGTAGAGGTGCCAACAGTATCAATGGGACCTGAGAGCGAGCTGCCACAGCCTGTGCAGCGAGGGAAGAAATCAGGTGTGCAAAGTCGCCCTAATCTCATCCTCCCAACTTTCCGCGATACCTACCCGGCTGCTCCTAATCCCGGGTACGTGGATCGCTTGACCTCTTACATCGGTCAGACGCTACACATATCAGGATTTGAGCCTCTCAAACCTGCATATCATCCTTTCGTCAATCCCACGCCGCGCAAGATCCGAAAAGCGATCGCTATTGGTGTCCACGGATTCTTTCCTGCTGCGTTTCTCCACAGATTTGTGGGACAACCAACAGGAACCTCGATTCGCTTCGCTAATTATGCAGCTGCCAGCATCAAAAGCTGGTGTGCAGAGCATCAGCCCGAGATCAAAGGACTTGAAGTCGAGAAGGTGTCACTCGAAGGTGAAGGTTACATATCATCTCGTGTGGACACGCTATGGAAACTCCTATTGAACTGGCTATCTCATCTCCGATCTGCAGACTTCATTCTCATCGGATGTCATAGCCAAGGCGTACCGGTGAGCATACAGCTTATAGCAAAGCTTTTGCAGCTGGGATGTCTCAGTCCCAACGTGCGTATTGGAGTCTGCGCAATGGCCGGCATCAACCTTGGACCGTTCACCGAATATAAGAGTCGATTCCTTGCTGGCTCAGCATCTGAATTGTTTGATTTTGGCGACAGCAGTTCTAAAGTCTCGATGGCGTATGCAGATGCACTTGACATCTGTCTTCGGCATGGGGTCCGTATTACTTTTGTTGGCTCCCTTGACGATCAACTTGTCAGTCTTGAGAGTGCGCTTCACGCGCCCATATCACACCCCTATATCAGCCGTACCGTGTTCATCGACGGAAGAATACACACCTCCAACTTCTTGACCCACCTGGTCGTCTTTGCTGCCAAATTGCGGAATCTGGGAGTCAGTGATCACGGTCTACTTCGTGAGCTAAGCTCGCCGCTTGCGGGTTCGATTGTAGGCGGAGAAGGGCATAGCAGAGTCTATGATGATCCTGCGGTATATCTGCAGGCTATCGAGTTTGCCCTAGAAAGCACGGACGTATTGCCTGGCCCTCTCCCACCCAAGGGCAGGCAAGTCTCGGCCGACGCAGCTTCCAGTGACAAACGACCAAGTCTCGACGCTGACAGGAGAGTCAGTCTAGCGGGCTACCCAAAGAACATGACTGCTGCAAACCATATGAGACGCGGAAGTCTTTCATCGTTGAACATGGCAGGAACGGGAATCTCGCCCAGCATTGCGCCGTACGGAGTGCCCATCGGATCTGCTGCACCAGCTGAGAAGAACCCATTCGTTCTTCCATGGGCTGTGAGAGGAATGCTCTCTGAGGATTTGGTCAAGCAAGACCCTCGGCTTCAGCAGGAAGTAAGAGAGCTGATTGGCGAGTTTGAGTCATGGAAGCCTGTGAGCAAAGGATTGAGGGACGTACGGTGGAGGTTAGAAGGTGTAAGGAGTTTGCTTTGAGATTACGATGCGTCTGAGTATCTTTAGCGAGCGACATGCGGGTTACATGGTTTGGAGGGTTCGGGCAATCATATGTGAACGGATTACATGCTGGGAGACAGAACAGGACATTTGAGCGTTGATAGCAGGAGCGAGCATAGCGACTGGATACACCGGTATTATGATTGAATGTACCTTCTTTCCTTTGGTGCTATTGACGGCGCCTTATCGAAGAGCAACGTTGCTAGGGCATGAGTGGCAGACAAATATCAGGCAGCTTCACCAGATGAATGTGAAGATGTCATTTCTGTGATTTGATATAAAGCTAAAGCTGAGGATCTGACATCGGTTAGACGCCAGGCGGTTTGACATCGCCTTTTAGATCTAGCGATTCATCCCTCGTCTCTTGCGAGGGATAACCTTCAGGACTTCGGGTGGCTATTAGAACATGATCCTCGAAGTGCACCTTGGGCCCTGTATAGTTCTTCCTTCCATCAACGAACCACTGGATCATGGAGATAATGAAGACTACAGCGAAAGCCACAACACAATAGTTCATGTTTGAGCCCGAGACCGGAAGATCCGGCGGAAACACGAACAAGACTGTTGTGACTATCACAAAAGCCACCCCTAGAAGGTTGATAGTCCAGCCGAACCATTCTGGAAGCACAAAGGAACGGTTGGCGGGAAGCATCCGGCGGCCACGGAGACAGTTGATCGCAACGGGGATCCCGTAGGAAACACCCAATGCTACGACAGATGCACTGACAATGGCGTTGAATGCACTGGATGACCCCAGGAAGATGCACCCGAAGATAAGCACAACAACCACTGTGAGACCTAGAGCTTCGAGAGGTACATCCAACTTCTTGTGGACACGCGAGAAGAAGCGTGAAAATGGTAAACCTCCATCTCGAGCGAATGCTAACCGACAGTCAGCAGATGTCTCAAGGGGTAAAGCAGGATGGTCTTACCATAAGTCATTCGAGAAGAAGTGGTCATGATCGAAGTTGTTGCGAACAACAGGCACACCAGCGGGAAAATTAGCAAGCAGACAGTCCCGGCATTGCTGTTCGTGGCGTTGAATCTTATTGTCACACGGTCAGAATAAGTCCGCCAACGACGCGAAAACGTGAGCGATCTCTTACATTATCTGGTTCAATGGTCCAGCTGGGGAGGCGATAACCTCATTTATGTCTCCCGCGACGAAGAGCAAGCTTGACAGGAAGATGAAGCCTGTGAAGAGCCCGATCATCACACAGTATACCATGATCTTTGGACCTTCAATCGCGGCATTTGGAATCTCTTCGATCATGTGGGCAGTAGCATCATATCCTGTCAAGCCCAGACTGCCTTGCAGCAAGCCGAGCAACCAAGCAACGCCATCGGGCCACCTGAGGGACGAAGTCAGCGTGTTGTCAGAAAATATCACGGGGTGAAAAGGCGCGACGGAGCCTGCAACGTCGTAGACATAGTCAGGACGCCTTTTCACCCTTTTAAGCTTACCCTGTGGTGTTGATGAAATCCGTGTAAACGAATTCGCCAGTGCTATAGTTGGGCGAAGCGCATGCCAGTACGGTGATACAGATAACGACGAATCCCGATATGCTCCAAATGATGGCCGTTTTGTTAACCAGAGGTAGTATCGAGTTGCCGAACGCATTTAGCAGCGCAGCAGCGGTGTTGTAGCCAATGTAAATGAGGAACTGGTGCCATGGTTGTGCATTATAGGTATTGTCATATAGGTATATGATTCCTATGATGATCTGACTCCCGAGCAAGCCTCCAGTGGCAACAAGAGCCATCCATCCAAAGACATTGATCCATCCAGTAATCCATGATAGCAACGGCTTCCAGCTATCCCACGCTATCAGGTGTACCCAGTGATATTGCCCACCTGCAGTAGGATACGCCGAAAGAAATTCTGCCAAAGAGGTCGATAGGCATAGATTGAAGAAACCCGCCGTTACAAGACCCCAAATGACTGAAGTTGATCCGCCCGACGGTAGAGCCAGACTCATGGACGTGGAGAGGGCGGTCCATGAGTTGAGAATTGCGAATGCAAGTCCTAACATGCTAAGAGGAGAGAAATTCCGTTTTAATTCTTGTTGAATTCCAAGGGCTGCCAAATGGTCGTCGTCCGCCACGAGGCTCTGCCGTCTTGTGACCATGGCGACTTCGTCTCCTTTGCTGGATGTGGTGCGAGAGTGGAAGAACACAGCGCCCTGCACACGACGGGCAAGACGAGCAAGACGAGTTGGATGAGGCGCGTGCTTGATTTTGAGTTGGCTTCCTTCGGCGCGTTCGGGAATTGATTGGACGCTTGCCCCTCGCTTGACACATTCACATCGGTAACTTTGTGTCGGTCATGTGGCTCGAGACGGATTATCTCTCCAACTTGCTGCTTATCGAACTGGAGGAGACATCCGTGCTTCTGACTTGTCAAGCCGCGGTCAAGATAAGGTAGTAGGAGTACGTAGAAGAACTGGGGGATCATATGGTGTACTGACCTGCTCACTTGGCATCGGGCTTAGAATGCTTGACTGCTTGATCGGGTTTGCGTGTGGTCGCATATGACTGCCAGATGGAGCTTTTCGCATTCGCGTCCTCCCTCTGTTCCGTCCCCAACTTTCACAAACTCATCTGTTGGGAGCCTTCATCATCATCAACCAGACGACGGCAAGGCGGCGACCTTCACTTTAGTAGTCCTTACGATGCCGCTTTCCTGTCATACTGTACGATATTCTGGTACAACACAATTGAACGAGACCAGGTTCTCTCGACGGCCCGACGAATAAGAATGATATGGGGATTCACGGAGCGACGTGGGCCCGGCCGCGAGGTGTCGCGCGTGCAGACGTGGACACGCTTATGTGAATCGAGCAGCATGGCGGCAGTCTGCTCTGCTTGTCTGCTCTGCTTGCCAGTCTGCGATTTCAACGTCTTCCTTTTCTGAGGCACGAAACATGCCAAGATCCCTAGATCTTGTCTGGTCCTTGACGAGACCACCTGCACATATCAGTCGTAGGTCTCAAATGCGGATGAGTAGCCTTCATGTTTGCTTGATCTTCGCAATCGGAATGATACAGCCCCTGCTACGCTGAAGACTCCAAACCTCGCGTTTCCATCTTCAATGCACCGAGAGGTGATGGAGGAGGTATGGCAGCGCGAGGACGCTCGGAACGATTTGCTTATGATGTTCTTATCAATCGCTCTCAACAAAGTCGTCGACAAATTAGACATTGAAAAACAATGTTGTTGGTGTGACATCCGGATGGTTTTGGAAAGATCCAAGACTGAACTTGACAGTACGATGCACAGATGGTGCTGACCAAGAACAACGTGTCTAAACCTTGCCGCCACCCATTTATGAAATCATCCTTGTGGAAATCCGGAAACGACCGGTTAGGGTTCCCTCTCAGCCTCTTTATCTGCGTGTCGTGCAGACTTCCAGGTTGTCTTGCGGATCATTAGACTCGGGCCTGTCGCTGCAGAAGCGCAAAGGATGATGCACTGCCTCGTCTGACCGGCCATTGTGCAGGATCAAAGCATGTTGTCGACAACGCCGGGGAGACGCTGAATCTCACAGCAGCCATCATTGCAAACATCGTGCCTGTCAATAAGCCTTGCTGCGGTGGGGGTTCATGAATTGCACGACGCTATGGAAACTGCGACGTTTCGCCCTGCGAGCGGCCGGGCACTTGCTGACATTCAATACAACTCAATCCTTACCGACCAGGCCACTTCATCTGATGATGAGTCTCCTGGGTCGCGGGAATTGCGTGGGGAGGAAGCCAGGACCGCCATAGGTGTATCAATTGGACGGGAACAGACTAGGTTTACATCGCCAAGAACACCAGCAACAGAGAAAGCTGCCATCATTGATCGGGAAGGTGGCTTCTTTGGAACTGGAACAGTCCTCGACGGAACTGCTGAAGACATCGCGGAGACAGCAGAGGATGATGAAGACGAACGCGAGCCTTTTGGGCAGAAACAGACAATCTCAGGTCAAGCAATCTCCCCATCACCAATTGCAAGAAAACCTTCTCCATGGCGCGTTCCTGATCCAAAGCAATTCAGCAACCAGAGATCAAGCAGAACAAAAGCAATTCTACAGAATGGCTTTTTCGGCAGGAAACGATCGTGGTCAGGCCCAGACTCATGGTTACCATCACTACCGAAAGGTTTCAACATGAGCTCTCCGTTCTCGACCTCTCGCGAGCCGCCAAAGGAAAGTGCAAAGTTCTCCGCCTCACCCAGGCGATCGACATTGTCCACTGCATCCACGACGCCTCGCAACACGAGCCCACAACAGACGGCATCGCCCGAGCTTGAGCGCGTCGAGTCGATTAAGGAGAGGGAGGAGGCACAGGCTACAGTGGGAAGTCTGCCGACCAACTCTCAATTGAAACGCATCAAGTCAAGCGCGACGAGGCCGCCGCCACTTCGAAGATCCACGTCCGACAATTCACTCATAACACAGCGAACGCTCTCGAGGGTGTCCTCTCTGGGAGACGATACTCGTTTTGAACACATTCAGGAGCAGGTGTAAGTTTATTGAAAGCATGACATTCGGCTGGTGTTTTGGAGATTCTTTATTTTCCTGTCATCCGGTCATTGCTGACCTTTTTGTGTTTTGATTACAGGAACAGCAGATTCAAAGCGATAAAGGACAGTCTACAGGACTCAAAGATCAACTTGCCCAGTATGCCTTCCATGTCGAGCTTCAGCGTTTCTAACTTCACGCCTGATTTCATGAACCGCGAGCGTTCGAATTCATCGCTAGTGAAGCCAATGCATCACCACTCTACCACCAACTTGCCGCATCGTCCACGGCAGGCCGAGAAACCAGTTGATCCCATGACAAGGCAGCCTTACTCTACCGCAAAAGCAGCGATCTCCGACAGCTGGGACAAGTCTTCCATTGACCATCCGCACTTTAGTCGTGCTTTGGAGCAACTGGAGGGTGATGTTGTGATCTTAGGCGGCTATCGAGGTACGAGATGTTCAGCTGATGTGCTATACATATTACTAAACCTGTTCAAGGATCGATTTTGAGGTCAGCAGAGCCTCCGCATCGTCAGCTTTGGGTCCCAATAAAGGTTGGGTTGAATCTACGCAAGGTCGATCTCGAACTTGGCATTGGGGAGGATGGTGATCGAAGGGCAACTGAGAAGGTGATACCAGGAGGTATGCTCAGCCATATCGGTCCGGTTGATATCTCACGCAGGCTTTTCAAGCGCCTACGCACGTGTGAGAATGCTCGTGCCGGAAAGCTCAGAGTACACGACTATGGGTATGATTGGCGTCTGCACCCAGCTCATCTGAGTGGGCAGCTCCTCGAATTTCTCCAAACCTTACCATGCAACAAACCTGGTGTGACCAAGTCCGAGCGCGGCGCAACTGTCATCGCTCATTCATTGGGTGGACTGATCACTCGTCATGCGGTGAACCAACGTCCAGAGCTGTTCCGCGGTGTCGTTTATGCCGGCGTGCCAACCACATGCGTCAACATTTTAGGACCGCTACGAAATGGAGACGAAGTCCTGATGAGCTCCCGAGTACTGACAGCACAAGTGAACTTTACAATACGGACCTCTTTTGCATTACTTCCGCTCGATGGTCGATGTTTCTTCGACAAATCGACAAAAGAGGAGTATCCCGTGGACTTTTTTGACCCTCAGACATGGATTGAACATCGTCTATCGCCCTGTGTGGCCAGGCCACTACCACCACTGGCCGCTCCGCCAAAACCTACAGGCATTTCTGGATACGTCAACTCGGTCACTAGTGCTTTCCCGAGCTTTTCTCTGCCTCGTAGGAAGAGCATGTCTAGCCCAAAACAGCCGGGCGATTCCATGAAACCCACGGTGGCTGGAGGTGTAGCGGCACCAGATACAATGAATTCCAACGCTCAAAGCAGTGATGTCGCCATGGCAAATGGAAACATAGCCACTAATGGCACTGCTAACGACGGCGACGACGAGGAGTATCAAGCTCCCTCGGTGCGCACAGCAGTTACTCTTCCACGCGAAGAGGCTATTGCCTATCTTACCAGAACGCTCGCCACAGTGAAGAAGTTCAAAGAAGAACTGGTCTTCGATGTCAAACACGACACCGCAAATCTATATCCCCCAATTGCAGTCATATATGGTAAGTACATCGACATTCAAAGGTTGCCGGACACAACATAACGAACCTCGATGGCCCGACTAGTCATTTTCCGAGATCTTGCTAACTGATCCAACTCGCAGGAAAGGACACACCCACTGTGTTTGGTGCTAAAGTTGATGGCCGAGAGGGCATGAAGCATGCAGACGCATACGACGAATTAGCTTTTGCATCTGGCGATGGCGTTGTTTTGGCAAAAGCGGCCATGGCTCCTGATGGGTACAAAGTGACAAGAGGTGGTGTCATCAGCTCCGAGCGTGGACATGTCACGCTTCTGGGGGACTTGGAAGCTGTGGGGAAATGTTTGAACGCCATCATCAGAGCCCGTAGGAGAGGCGTTGGTGTAGGATTAGAAGAAGTGGTTAGATGATGACCATGTATACTGGATGCTTGTGTCAAAGTTGTACATAAGTAATGGCATTTCGGCTTGGACATGCAGGGCTAGCCAACATACCTTAAGGTACTCAATGCACACTGCACTATAGGAGGTTTGCGCTAGTATGGAGTACGGTGGGCCATGTCTCCATCCTTGGCAATTAATGAACTGAAATTCACTTGCCCAAAATTTCATCGTCTGTATCACGCAGCGGCGAACATCATGTCTCTGTACCATGAGGCTGCAGAGATCTTAACGGCAGCAAACAAGGATGGAGGATCGCTTAAATCCCTGGTCTTCGGCCGAAAGACATGGAAATCCGATGGACGAAGTCTTTTCGCTCTCAGTGCTGAGGGAGCTAAATGGTCAAGCGTGCTGTCCGAAGTTGTCGAGAAAAGTGGAGTGTTGAAGGTCGAGAAGAATGTGAGTCGGCTGTTACACCTTCGTCGTGCATTGTAAGCATCACTGACTAACAGACAAAAGCTCACGCCAATCCTGGCATTGCTCCTCACTCACGATCTTCTCCTGGCCAAGAAAGGTGTTGCTTTGCCCCAAACTCATGGCCTCAATGCTACCATCAGTCGCCACAGGGCCCGGTTGTCTGCGGAGTTGACGAAGCTGAGAATACGACGTGGTCTCGCTTCGCTGGATGAGCTTCGAGCTCATGTCAATTCCGAAAACGCCAGTCATGTTGAGTTGAATGCAGACGGATCGGCACCCTACAGACATCCAAGGTGGATAAGGATCAACACGTTGAAGGCAACACTAGACGAAGAACTGTCCACAACATTTGCCGCCTACACCAAGGTCCAAGAGCTCCGGGAGGTAACCCATGCGGTTCCGGGAAGCCGCATGCTTCATGTCGATGAGCATGTCCCAAATCTCATTGCCACCGTGGGTCCTGAAGATCCGTCCAGCTTTAAGTCATATAAAACTGGCCGGTTCATATTTCAAGAGAAGGCATCTTGCTTTCCGGCTTACTTGCTAAATCCTACACCGGGCGAGGGAAACGTGATCGATGCGTGCGCGGCGCCTGGAAATAAGACTACACACTTGGCATCGATCTTAGCTGGCCCTCATTCACTCGAAGAAGACGCGAATGGCGCAAAGAGTACCGTTACTGCTTGCGAGAAAGATGCCGAGCGATCAAAAACGCTCGATAAGATGGTCAAATTGGCAGGCGCCAACAGAAACGTGGTCATCAAAGCGAAGCAAGACTTCCTCAGAATTGACCCGAAAAAGAAAGAGGCTGCCAACGTTACAGCATTACTACTGGACCCCAGCTGCTCGGGAAGCGGGATCGTGGGCAGAGACGAAGCAAGTGTCACGGTACACCTCCCGTCAGCGACCGCGGAGGAGAATACGCCAAAAGGCAAGAAGCGGAAACGCAGCGGTAAACCGTTGGCGCCGGAGCCGGAAGCGCCTGTGACCATCACGGAGGAAGTGCCCGACGAAGTTACTGAAGACAGCTCCAAATTGAAGGCCAGATTGGAGAAGTTGTCTACTTTTCAGCTTCGTCTTCTGGAGCATGCCATGTCATTCCCAGCGGCCAAAAGTATCACGTATTCGACATGTTCCGTTCATGCCGAGGAAAACGAGCACGTTGTCGTTAAAGCGTTGCTGTCAGATATCGCACATCAACGCGGCTGGAGCGTTATGAAACGATCTGAACAGGTTGATGGCATGCGAAGGTGGGGAAAAAGGGGACGCGAAGACGACGCGCGCTCAGCTGTACCTGAGTCCAGCTCCACCAAAGCAAGCAGAAGACTAAACCTCGCGGAAGTGGCAGAAGCATGCCTCCGGTGTGACAAAGCGGGTGACGATGGAACAATGGGTTTCTTCGTCGCTGGCTTTGTGAGAAGCGGAAGTGGCCCTTCTCAAACAGCAGAGACCGCTGAAGAGATGGACCGGGACGACGAGAGCGACGAGTTTCAAGGTTTCAGTGAGGATGAAACATAGCTCACCCTCTGGAAAATGTCTCGATCAGACCACCTCCACCTCTGGCAGAGATCGTCGAAAGTTTTCTTGACAACCGCATGATCAGCGAGTCGCCTGCTGTGAATCACTGCCTGTCACACAGATGGGCATCAAAGCTGCTCCGTCAAAGGCGAGGAATCGATCAGCCAACTAGACCACCCTCTACGAGCCATGTGTTGTTATGGAGGGTTAGCTGCACATCGACTTGTGTGCAGAGGGTCTCAGCCATCAAGATCAAGCAGTCCGTCCCAGACTGGAAGACAGCAGCGCATTGTTATGTGATGAGAAATAAAGCCGGTTTGTTCCATTTGTTCTATTCACTGCATCTCAACTCCTTGTTCTTTGTGTCCTGTGACAATGTCTCCCTTTCTTCAAAGACATTGTTTTCCCTGCAAAACACAACCCAGATCATTCTTCGCCTGGTTGTTCAAATTCCAAACATTCTCGATTGCTTCTCAACGCAACACACCACAACCATGAGACGCTTTTCTTACTACTATGTCAAACCTACACACTCGACGCTGGAACGTCGGGAAGACAACAACCACACTACGATATGGAGGATATTGGCAATCATTCTGGCTGTTGTCGCTATTCTGGCTGTTTTGATGATCATCTATCGCAGAGCTCGAGTTCTGCTCCAGCATCGACGGTATAAGTCTCGCGGGCAAGGCTTTCATCTACATTCGCGACCTCTCAGAACTAAGCAAAAGGTAGTTGCAAGCGATGATATTGAACACGGCATCTCTTCTCCCTTCAGCGACAAGAACAATACCGACTCGGTCTACTCTACGTACGCCAACATGCCTTCCAGACCCTTGAGCACATATTGGAGGAGGTCTTCGAGGTCGGCATACAGTCAGCAAATGATGCGGTATAGCTCGAGTGATGACGGCGGCATAAGAAGACCTTACACATCTGATTTCAGGCACTCGTATGATGATGGTTTCGAGCCAACGCCGCGGGACGGTGCTCAGCCGACAGAGAGTCATTATGGTAGACGCTTCTGACAAGTATAACATAAGTATACAACCTTGTGCGAATGTAATTCCGAGTTTCCTTTATTCAGACATCTAGTTCGATACACGGCGGAACCGCAAACTTTTGGGCGTGTGATGGGCTACGGTCATGGGGAGTGGTCACAGTTTCCACGTTCGATGCGAAATTCGAAGACGGTGGAAGCAGCCATTAACGATGAGAGTTCAGCAAGTATGGCTCCTGCAAGACTGCTTTTCACCTTTCCTGCCTTAATATTCGAGCAACAACATCCATCAACATCATTCGTCACACCCATCCACAGCAAC
Organism: Ramularia endophylla; assembly: GCA_002116395.1. NCBI lineage: Eukaryota > Fungi > Ascomycota > Dothideomycetes > Mycosphaerellales > Mycosphaerellaceae > Ramularia > Ramularia endophylla. Next base: position 53,653 of record KZ109583.1, on the reverse strand, counting down.
CGAGTGCAATACAAATAACAGCTTCCAATATGGTAAAGCTACAGTCACTTATACCGAGTGGGCGGCAAAACCTTGCTGACAACCATAACAGGACGATGAAGAACGAAAAGCTAAGCGAATAATGGCTGGAATACAACTGGCGTGGGCCTGGCACTATCTCAGCGTGAGCGGGAACCTGGACGAAGCGGCCGAAATCGGAAACACGGGATTTAGCATCTTTCTCTGGGACACATGGATGGAGATGGTGCCAAATGTCAATTAGTACTCCGACGACCACACGAGGGACATCGTGTTAGAACAAAGTCGTGCCGAAACACGATCTCGGGCGGGTGAACACATGGCTGCAGCCTGGCGCATGTTCAAATCGGCTGGACATCGGCAGGGGAAGGGAGGGACCTTGGCGGCAGGTGACAAGTTTTTTGGGCCCGAAGCGTTCCGTGTCCTGCGGCATGCGGCTTTAAGTGAGGCCGCCTGAGCTGTCAAAGACGTTTAGACTGTTAAAATGATTACTCGTTTTATGATCAATCAGTGTTCCCACCTGCTTCCGAACAGCTCTCCGCCATTCTCCAAAACTATCTGCTGGTCCGCAGAGCTCTGAGATCTCTAACAATACTATGCTCGTCAAGCGATACCGGTGTGGATGATTCCCTAGGTGTTGACGAAATGAAAGGTTACGATTGATCTCCAGTCGATAAAACTGGGAATACTGTTCTTGAGCAATGAGCGCTGGCTCTAATAGACAAAAGCAGCGTATTTAAGGTTATTTTAGCGCGAGAATGCAAGTGAGTGAAAGAACGAACGAACTTTTCCATTTTCGAACTTAATGCAGGGAAGCCTCAAACCATACCATACTACCACACTTCGTTATTTAACCACCATGATGAATCTAATGCCATCACGAACGGGAGTATCGGCCCATATTGATTCACATACCAGGCGGCAGCATCGCTTAAAATGATCGGCATGCCGAGAGATCAGGCGATGCATTTGCAGCGTTTGTCAAGAATGCACATCCCACGATTATCTCCAACAAATACAGCCATTTCAGCGGAGAGCAAGGACCTGATCTCGGCAAGCGGCGCAAGTGAAGCAGAAGTGATGCCTTAAGAGGCTTTCGGCCCACCGAAGGATGGCGAGCTTGGGGGTGGGAGAACACCGGGCGGCCTCTTGTCGACTTCACTTTTGGACATGTGGCCAATCAACTTCAATTCCTCGAGCAGAGTTGCTGTATACCTTTTTCAAGCGATGTCTTGGTTGACCTTCAAGACTCCATCCACCACCTCTCCTCCTTCTTCGTCAGGCAATCCCTCAAAAGCACTACTTGCGACAACTTCAACGCATTGAGTGCAGAAGATACTACACTCAGACTGTCCTCGACAGCTCCACGACCTCCAGATCCAACAGCGACAGAAGATTGCCATATCCCTTTGATTCGAACCTCATATCCCTCACCAGCTCAATCGATCCTAATATATCAACTTCCGACATGCATCGTATCAAAAGCACGAGGGACTCTGGGCGCAAGTTCAACGGAGTCCATTATCCCATCAGCAAACCCATCGTCAAACTGGCCACCAAAGCAATCAAGACCTCCAAAGCCAATCTCATCAAAAACTTGGAGGAGAAGAACAAAGAGTTGACAGAAGCCTACATTATCCTCCAAGCCAAATTGAACGATGAGAAGGAAGAACACCTTTCAAGCCGTGCAGAAATCACGGCACTCAAGAGCGAGAACGCTCTCAAAGGCGGCCTTCGCATGAAGAAGCTCCGCGAAGAAGTGGAGGACCTCAAAGAGCAACTCGAAACCTCGGAAGCTCAAGCAGGCAGACTGCGCCTGCAGCTAAGAGACGAGCGGACCATGCGGGAGAAAAGAGATGGCACCACAGGCTTTTTTCAATTCTATAAGAACGACCCTGAGAAGTGGATGTCGGGGATTGGGAGCACCAACGCTGGAAGCGGAGGAGGCGGATCGAAGCGGCGGCGGGATGAGGATCGTGGTGGTGGCAGAGCAGAGCGGGAGGAGGTCGTGGACGAGGATCTCCTAGATCGGAAAAAGAAGGAGAATGAGGCCTGGAGTGTTCGCAGAGGACAACTTGATAGGGATGACGAAGAGGTACCTTCGGCCCGGATGATTTTCAAGATGGAGAAGAAGTTGAAGGTGAGAGCCACTGCTTCACCGATCATCACCAATGTGAGCGGTGATGCCATGGATATCGATGACGACCTGGTCATCTAGCTTGCTGGCGGTTGATATGGGTTGGAGCAAACCGACACTTCGCAAGTCGTGGGAAGCAATTTTCTCATAACGGCAGCGAGCAAGAGACTGAGTTTTTGAGCAGAGCAGGTTTTCGGGAATCGCAGCCAGGATATCGTCGACACCAAGGAGGCTGCTGGCACTTTGGTTTTGGTCTGCCATGGTGTGACTGTCGATGTGCATCGAGGCGAGATCGACTTTCCGAATCGAGTGGAAGAGACTGCAGCATGAGCAATGCATCTTGTATGCTTCTGTGGCGTTGTAGAGGTTGGAGCACAAGCGAAGCATTCTAGATGCAAGTCATTCTCACCTCTTTGGCAGACGAGAAGAGAAATTCGATTGGGAAGAAAACGTACTCATGAAGACTCTTCAATCCTTCTCAAGTCCTGTTCTTTTGATACAATCCTCTGTCGTAATGTATTGTCGTAAAGCATATGTACAGATTTCCGTCTTTCCATCCAAGCTCGATAGTAAAGACCATCGTCAACATCAATAAACCCGCTCGCTATGCCGAAAATGCAATGCAACCTCAAAAGGAAAGAGCCACTCTCGCTCTACAAAGCAAAAGCAAGCACACCTGCACCTGCAGCTCCAATCATAGCCATGTTGTAACCTGGAGGTGCCGTAGCCTTCGCAACAGCGCCTGAGAGAGTGGTCGTTAGACCACCATTGATGGCACCACCACTCTCGACTGCAATACTGGTGACAGCACTCGCGACACCCGTGGCATCAGGAACGCCGCTAGCGGTAATCTCTAGTACATCATCTGTAGTGGAGTTGAAGTTCGTCTGTGCGAGAGAAATCTCGTTGGATGACATGTCGTAGACCACATACGCGGAGCGCAGGAAGGTGTCTCCGAGAACAGGGGTACTGTCTCCCGCGGGAGCGATACCCAGAATACAGACATCGTCGCCGTTGCTGTCGGTACCGGCAACAATGACAAGCTCGTTGAGGGAGACTGAGATCACTGGGGAGGAGAATGTGAAGTCTATGGTGTTGTCGGAGTCGCCTGCATCGCAATCGATGATAGCCGCGCCTTCAGATTCGTCGTACTCGGCGTTGACAGAGTCGAAGATGGCAGATGCGATGTCATCGGGGAGGTACATCAGCGAGCTACCCGAGTCGAGAAGAGCAGGAGTTGCAAGACCAGAGGCGAAAGCTGTGTCGTTGCCGTTGGCACCTACTGCAGTCAGGGCGATGATGAACTCGGCGTACACTCCGTCCTCCTTGATGATTGGGAGAGTTTCGAGCTTTCCAGTGTATTTGTCCGTGTTGACGCCACCAAAGAGGATGGAACCTGTCGAGGCGTCGAGATCGTTGAGCCAGAGACTGTAGGCATTTACGCTGATGTCCCCGTTATCGACAAGATGTTTCGGAACGTTGGCGTAAGGCTGGCCTCCATTGTAGGCCACCGCGACTTCATTGATGGGATAGCCGATTCCAAGAATTCCCTCCTCGGAGCTAGAGACATAACCAATGCCAAACTGTTGTGCAGTGATGGTTGTACCGCTAAATCGGAATGTGTCCGAAACATAGTCTCCTGAAGATCCAGATCCATCAACATATGTTATGTTGAAATCGCTGTTGATGTATTTGTATGTTGAAGATTTGTTCGGGGCATATGTGCCAGAGATGTCGCAATCATCACTTGCTTTTTCACAGAAAGTGCTAGTTGCTGTGTTGACCCAAAGATCACTGCTTCCAGTATCTATATGAAGTCTGAAGCTCTGTGCAGGCGTTCCAATCGTTGCATTCATAAAGTAAAGAGTCTCCTCGTTGTCGAGCGTAGCTGAAATAGTCCCATCTCGTCTTCGCATTCGATTCCGGTCGTGTCGTATAGGATCCGCGATGTGTCTCCGGTAAATGTCGTGTTGCACGACTCGAGGTGGTAGTCCATCGCTTCGTTTTTGGAGAGTAATCGCGTTTGTGCTCAGAATGCTCGCGGCAACTGCTAATGCTGTGCTGGTCTTCATTGTGGGAGATGAAAGAACTGCCAGACCTAAAAAAGGGAAACAACGGTGGAAACGGGCGTCCAGCAGGAAGTGAAGGAGGATTTGTTTTGAAGAGCGGCGATGGTCCAATTTTGGTCATACGCAGAGTACGCAATTGGTACGCGATGATCCGGGAAATGACGCGGCTCGCTGGTGGTAGACGTGCGTCTAAAAGCCGGATATCCACAGGTGGCCCAGGCGGGAGTGGCGCTGGTGCCGGAGCCTACGCAATGGACGACGGAGGCGCTTCGTGTGATGGACAAAAAGAACGCAACGGGCTCTTGTTCTCCGGAAGTGTGCTGATATTACCAGTACAAAGAAGGCGATGCTGGAATGTGTAAGACGGCACAAACGAAAGGGAATCTGCTGCGGTTGTTGAGGATGATTTCGAGAAGTGTTTCCAAAAAGATGTGGCAAACACCACACCTCACCTCAGGATTCGCAGGAGGCAAGGCCAGGCTGGTGGTTGTGGCTGTGTCTGTGTCCGTGGCTCGGGCGGTCCCGAATTTAAGCGGAGATCTCAATGTTCAAGCCGACAAGATTGGCCAAGGACATGCTCTGGAGCATGAATGAACATCTTCGGTCTTGGCTCCTGATTGTTTGCCATCCACAGTCATACCAACACATCAATGCAACGATGCTCATCAACAATAATGATCAGCAGCAGTTCTCAGTCAGTAGTAGTGTGCGTTGCTGCCCACCTACAGTATCAGCAAGCGCTGGTCAGCTGTGGCTGTGGCTGCGGCTCTCTGCCATCCTTTCACATCAGCCGGTGAGAAGGACTGGAGGTGAAGCAGTCCTTTGCGGCCGTACGTCAGCCGCCCCTGCACACGGTTTGGACCACGACTCGTCCCAAGGATCGGGATTCGGAGAGCTGGGCTGGGCTGGCAGTGGTCACTGCGCGGGTCTCCAGCAGTTCGTTCTGTCACAGTTTTATTATTATTCTTGAGTTTGACTCTTCCGCGGCGGCTGGACGTCAGGTCTCAGATCTCAGAGCTCTTGACTCGTCTTGAGTCTCGGGCCTTCGGAGGTTTGCCGCCTGGGCTCCAGCGCGTGCGCGCAGCTTCCACTTCCACTCTCGTCATGGCTGGACTGCATGCGCCCGCCACGCTGCATGGTTGTGCGCGCGCATATTTGCAGGAACATGACATGTCGACCAGTGCAAACATATTATTATTCTGGTCGCTGATGTGATGGGAGCACGGCGTCCCATCAGCATTGCTCTTGGCCGTGTCAGTCGTACCGTTTTGTGCTGTGCCACGACCCACAGCTGAGGCTGGGCGCGTCAAATGTAAGGTCGCGACCGGTTTCGCCTGGGCTCGCTGGGGTACCTGCGCATCTGGCGGAGAAGTGTTGTAGTGGGGTGCTTTGTGCAACTCATGAGTGGGTTACAACGTAAAAGGAGACGTCGTCTTCGTCTGTCAGCAGAGCCCAGGTGGAGTGGAGTGATCCGGTTGAGCCGTTCAACCTGGAAGCTCGACAAAGCATGGAAAGCTTCACGAATTCAAGCTTCGCCAACGACTACCCCCTGGCGAGTGGATTGAGGGCATACGCGCGGAGCAATACAACGCTGTACTCCACAGGAGGAAGAGGTGAGAACAAAACAAAGTCTAAAATCTGCGCTCACGTAGCCTTTGGGCTTCTTTTGCAGGGTATCATAATCGTGTTCATATAGAATAGAACGCGACGAAGCATCGTCACGACACACAGGGGATCCTTCTCACTCTCAAAATCCTCCGCCCATGTCTCCTCCACCCATGTCTCCTCCACCCATGTCTCCTCCACCCATGTCTCCTCCGCCCATACCGCCTCCAAAATCGTTCCCGCCACCGCCATTCATGTCCTGCCCGTTCTGATAATCCTAAAAAATAAAGGGCAGAAGGGTCAGCTATATCTTAGACAGTCTCGTAGTGGACAAGGATTCAGAACAGTACGAAAGACATATCCTGGATGCCTTTTGCTCTTCGATTCTTACCTGGTGATCCCTAAAAGTGAAGTGTGGAAGGTAAGCATAAGTCTTAGACATGGGGAAATTTATGAAAGGCTTTCGAGACAGCTCTCTATGCCTTCCATACTTCGGTTTGCTTACTCGAACTCATCCATCAAGAGCGCCCCGCTGTTGGGTATAGGTTATTGAATGTCTCAGACGTAGATAGGTTATACTCATCAGAACTTACCCCAGCAATCCCGCGCCCGCGCCGAGGGCGGCCCCCCTAAAGATGAGTATAAGTCATCGAAAGTCTCAGACGTACATGGGGTATACTCGTCAGAACTTACCCTGCCATTCCCATACCTCCCGTTCTACGTGGCGGCACACTCTGCTGTGGGTAGTAGCCTTGCTGTGGGTACTGTTGCTGTGGGTACTGTTGCTGCGCATACATGGGCTGCTGTGGGCGTGAAGAGCTTCCACCACCAAATTTACTGGCCAATTTTCCAAGCAAACCACTCTTACTCTGCTGCTCTTGTCCAAACTGAGGAGCGCTGGATTGGCCATACTGCTGTCCATACTGAGGAGCGCTGGATTGGCCATACGGGCTGTTGCCTGCACCGCCTCCGCCATAGTAGCTGTCTGATGCTCCACGGCTGGAATCATTCCGCCTGGCATCTTCCTCGGCTTGGAGTTGTCTGGCGAGTCGCTCGTCTTCAGACATGCTACTGCCGGCACCGGCACCGGCACCTGCACCGTAGGGATTGTTGCTGTGAAGGCCGCTCTTCTCGTCACCTCCAAACCTTGGCTTGGAGGAGGAATCGTAGCCTGGAGGAGCGCCCGGTGGAGCATTGTCTTGAGACGGGTAGACGGGCTCTGTGGGCTTCTCCCACTGCGACTGCTTGGTGTAGATGTTGACGAAGAACCACTCCTTGTACTGGTCATTCCATACTGCTTTGTAACCCTCGGGCACCTTCGGAGGAGGAGGTCCTGGCGGCGGCGCGAAGTCTGCCATGGCTGCGATGGCTCGAAGATGTTGATATGGTAGGTGTACTTGAGCTGCTGGCTGCAAGAAGTTGGACAGCACAGCTGGAGCCTGTGGTGAGGTATTTCAAGGTTGTTGTTGATGCACGTGGCGGGGTAGTTCTTTCTGCCGCCGCAGACATCGTCATTGCTTCGCCAAACGCAGCACAGCCTCATCATTCAGAAATCTTTCACCTCGAATGAGTGTCAACCCTTCACCACCCCTCCTCTCAACAGCCAGCTGATGATCTCACCTTCGCCCTGCCGACTGCCGACTGCCTCCCGGCAGCCCACACTTCCAGGTCCTGGGAGAAGCCCAGAGTGGGTGGCATCAGCAGGCGCAGCATTTGCGTCCAACGAACCGACATCCGCTTCGCCATGATACTCATCGAACATTGCTGGGGACGGTCTGGCATACCTTCGTAATACCAGGCATGCAAGCTGGCAGGTCATCAGTCGGTTTGGCCGCAACGCGAGAATCTCAAGAAATTCCACCAGATTATGGCTCGCCGTGAATGACACTTCACTGTCCCTGTTTGAGGACAACACATGCCGTGGGTGCCGTTCGAAGATTCTCTTGAAAATTAGGGGGTAGGTCCAGCAATTCTCAACAATTCCTCCATCGATTCCCACCACCACCTAGCGGTCAAACGACATGAACAAGACCAAGACCCTGCAAGTTAAGCTCTAGCCCCGGAGGCTTCCGTCGCGCTAGCACTACTACCATCTTGCAGTTGCCATCCTCCGGAGAATACACTTTCAAATACTTCATGCTTTGTTTTGATGTTTTATGGGTGTGTTGGATGTGTTGGATCGAAATTGGGAAAAGAATGGACCCATCCTAATCTGCACTGCGGGCCTAGGCCTTGGCCCTGCACCGATTCACCGCGTGGACCTGTTCGACTTCGCAATCAGACTGATTTTCAGCCGCACCAGTGATCATCCTTCCCACAATCCTGCATTTGCAACCAAAGGAGAATCTCGAAAACCTCATCCCACGCCACCCGGTGGATAATGTGCGAAATGTAATCCACTGTGAATCTGCTGCATATTCTCTTACCGTGGGCGCCTACTCGGATCATCTCAAGTCGTGGGAACCACTCCTACCTAAAATAGGCCATGGACTGCACGCAGAACTGCTGCCGCTTACTGCGCCACGAAAGTCAGTCTAGACTGGGTGAAGTCTTCATTGGTGAATACCGTATCGAAGGATGCCAAGGGCAACGGCACACTTTAGTCTCCTGCAAGAATGAAGTGGCCAACATCCCCCTTCCCGCCCCATCTGTGCTCTCTTCCGCATTCTCACCATCGCTCAGCTCCCAAAAGTCTGATCGCCTGGTATGGCTCTCCCTTACACTACCACGACGGACGCATCACGTACCGTCATCGGGCCACTGACCACTACTTTTACCCCAGCGCCTGAATGTTCTGTATTGCTGCAAGGCGGCGATGCCAGTGAAGGATTCCAGGTATGTTCCGCTATTACTATTGAAACGTATGGTACTGATAATTCTAGGCACAAACCTGTATAACATCGTACGGGTACGAATCCAGCTTCTCGGAACCAACCATCGGAAATTTTGCAGCGGATGGCACCTCTTGCTGGCCACCTGCGGCATTCGGGAGCACAGTAAGCCCGCCTTTCTTTGGGTGGGGTTTCTACAGTCCGGGATTTGCATGCCCGGCCGGACACACCAGAGCGTGCTCTGCCACAGGGGGAGGCTCTTGGGATTGGTCTGTGCAGTTCTCAATCTTCAATTCAGAGACCGCATATGGTTGCTGTCCTAGGTTTGTTCTACTTGCCGAACCTCTATATGGTCCATGCTCGACGAAGCTTACAATCTTTGCAGCGGATTTACATGCACTGATAATTTGGGGGCCCAAACATGTATTTCTACAGCTACATCTGGACAGAGTCTTCCAATCGCAGAATGTTCAAGTGGAAGTACGGTCGACCTCTCAACAATCACACTGCCGGTAACACCTACACCGACCGCTTCCTCCGACCCAATCTCAAGGTATGTCTGCCGATGAAGTGAAAGCAACATTAACGAGTGTCAGGGAGCTGGCAATAGCTGACATCTCCACATTTAGCTATGTCATCTATGCGCCCATGATCGAGATTAGGCACCAAGCTTCTGATCTCCTAGCCTCGTCAACGTCTCAGCCCGCCTCGACGATGCCTACCACCGCTTCGCCAACTTCCGCTGCATCGGAATCATCCTCATCATCTGGCCTATCAACCTCGGCAAAGATTGCAATCGGCGTCGTAATACCGGTAGTTGTGCTATTGGCCTTCCTAGTTGGCTTCCTCATATGGCGTAGGCGCCGAGCTCGTCAATTGGATGCCGTACAATCGACAGTCTCTTCCGCCAACAAGGATAAAAGTCCTGCATACACGTCGCAAAGCTACATGATAGCTCCTCAACAATCACATCCAACGCAACACTACATGGAGGTTCCCCAAGAGTCGGGATACTCCGAAATGAGCTCCAGTCGCGAACCTCAGGAGTTGGCTGCTGAAGGACCATCATCATACAGAACAGACCGTTACTCCTGATACTCTGGTCAAAGAACGGTCTGCTTATGTCACCGCACCGAGTTACGATTCGATTGAGACTGCCATCAGGTCCTTCACTCCGAGACGGCTCCTCGGGAAATGCCAGGCAACTTCAACTGGTACCGCCACTGGGTCGACAATATCGAAATGCATGGAGTGGTAACCTTGAGCACTGTGCTTTGTGCTCAGAGAGTTATGCTGGAAATTACAGCCCTCGCGGACTCCGTTGACCGCCTCCAAACCAGTGGCTTCCATACCTACTGTTTATTGCTCGCAGCTTGATCACTGCGCCAACTAGATAATTCTTGACATCCGCCTCGATCTTGCTATCTCGCCAACTGTTCAGGCTCTGCGCGAAAGTCTCGCACCAAAGTCTTTCCCGAAGGACATCTGGACATGTATAAAGCGACTTTTACCCCGACTTCTATTTGATTCCGAGATAGGAGAGGCTGCCACATTTCATCTTTATGCAGGCTGAGGCTCGCTCTTCGACTCAATTACTAATAAATGAGTGTCGAAGATAACGGATTCAACTCAATGTACCTCTTTTGCGGAGTGAGATGAGTGGACATGCCTCCCATATCGCGGCTGGATCGTGGCTAGCCCATCTTCACATATGACAATAAGCATGCAGTCCTACTCTACAACGAATAGCGGAACAATAGAGCGAGAAGGAGTGGGCACTTCGCTGTCTTGTCTGAGGCCATCACTCGCCTTTGGGTATTCTTGAAGGGTAGGTCAGTACCTCTAAAATACTCCATCGATTCCACCGCTGCTAGGTGACAAGGATCTTCGAATCATTCGCAAGTCAGGCCCTAGCTCCGGAGGCTCGCGCGCGAAATACTTTGTTGGGATTAAAGGCAATACCATTGTCCGTACAGGGTCTACTTTGAGTTAGAAACACACTCGTGGTGAGACCAGACTCGGATCAACTCTTGCCTGGATTTCTGATTGTGGACGTACTGTTACCTCTCTTTCCGAAGGATGCCTACCTGTTTTCTTGAGTCTTCCATGCCAAGACTCGCTATCTCTATTCCCGGCCCAACTGCCAATACGGTCAAACCTACCTCGCCATATCTACCTAACTGTGGATCCGAGGTGGACTGAGAATTCCATTTCCACGTCAGCCGCAAGTGTGCATTGCAGTAGCGACGATGCGCTTGACCTACACAATGCATGAACCTCGGAAGACTTGGCATTGGACGTTTTGTTTTCGGATACACAAAAGTCCGGCATTGCAAATGCCTAACCTGGGGATCATATACAGACCACGCTTCCTAAAGATAGAGACCATATGTCAGTGACGGCCAGAAATCCCTGATCACCGACATTGTTGTCTGCGGTTCAAAAGGCGGCATGGAAGCCTGCACTGTCCACTAGTATCCCTCGCATCGATCCTAGACTATACTGCTAGTCACTTCACTAGGTCGGAAGATCGTGTTCGAAGGCGTCACCCAGTCGGACCAGACCAACACCCACAGCAGAGGTGCACCCCTTATATCCGAGAGCATGCTCAGCTCAAAGATCCAAAGCATTCACTTATCTTCACCATCCACGTCTGCGACTGATCTTTCAAGCTGTCTGCATCCTTCATCATGCACCCAATTCTTCCATTCTTAGCACTAGGTCTTGCAGCGGCAGCCGTTATCGACACTGAAGGTCTCCCGAACACAGACTTGGATACCTCATCCTGGACGAATGGCACCGCGCCACCAATCGACGATCTCGTAAACCTCCACGACATCCAGATAGCAGCCAAAAACACCCTCTCAGCCCGTAACTATGCATACTACCGCACTGCGGCTCTCGACGAAGTCACATACCAAGCCAACCTCTTCAACTGGGCAAAGATCCGACTCAATGGCTTTAGTTTTCAAGATACATCCAATGTTAGTTTGAAGACGAGTATGCTTGGCTATGATTTTGATTCTCCCTTCGTACGTTGCAAGAGAATGTTGACCCGTCTAGTACGACTGCTAACGCACATACCTACAGTTCATTGCACCAGCGGCACAAGCTGGCCGAGCCGATGACGGCGCCGAGAGTAATCTAGCCAAAGCAGCGGGAGCAGCCAATATCTTATACGTCCCCTCTATCTCTGCAACGCAGTCTATGGAAACCATTGCGGCTGCAGCTGTTGATGGACAAGTCATGTTCCATCAGGAATATATCTGGGCAAATACGACTCGACTGCAATCCGAGTTGGCTGAGATTGAAGGTCAGCTGCTACTTGTCCCATTCTCATTCGTCGTGTTAGAAAGAGAGAACAATGCGATCTATAGAAGCTAACGACTCCCTCACAGCTGCTGGATACAAAGCCATATTCCTTACCGTGGACAACACCGGCGTTCAAGGCATTCGCAACGCCCAACAGCGCTACTCATCTGGGGGAGACAGTGGACATTCTCTCAACTTTACCGTGGAATCTCTTGCTGCCCTCCGCAACATGACGACTCTGCCCATCGTTCCCAAAGGAATCAAAACCGCTCACGATGTCAAGCTCTGCGCCGATTTGGGCTTCCCAGCAGTATACATCTCCAACCATGGCGGTCGAGTCGTGGATATGGCTCCCACAGCTGTGGAGGTCCTGTTGGACGTACACAGATTGTACCCCGAAGTCTTTAGTCAAATTGAAATCTACGCGGACGGAGGCGTGCGGAGAGCGACCCATATATTGACACTTTTGGCACTTGGAGCTAGGGCTGTGGGTATTGGGAGACCGATCATGTTTGCTAACATTTATGGGGAAGAGGGTGTTACTAAGGTTATTGATATTTTGAACGAGGAACTTGAGACTACGATGAGTTTGATGGGCGAGGCTGATATTAGTGCTTATATTGGAAACAGTACATATGTAAGTTCTATCTCGTTCGGGTTCTGGGGTGGGAAACTGACAGCATCACAGATCAACACGCGGCAGGTTGAGTTTGAGACATTCGGCATGCCGCTGTCGTACTGAAGGAGGTTACTATATAAGGCCATGATGTGAATGCTAGATGACACAGAATTGACGAAGCTTCATAGATATACTACTACCAGTTCCAAAACATTCTTATCGAGTAGACACTTTACAGGCATCGGAGCAAAGTGCTACCGTCGCTTTTATCACAACAAGAGAAGAGCTATCTCAGAAGTGGTCGAACACACTCTCCATAGATGCGACGTTTCCAAGATCGAACCTTCGATACCAAGCCGAAGGTATCTGGCTATTATTGATTCGTTGATTTGACAGGAGAAGATTTCGGGGTGTTGTTTTTGGCCTTTGGCTTTCGATGTTGGAGACGACGAATTCTGTTGTTGAAGTCATTCAAGGGTTCGATTTTGGCTCACTGTTTCCACAACATTGCTCGTGTGACTGAGATCAAGACCGAGCGAGTGCTCATGCAAGTTTACATTAATCTTCGCAGTGTACATATTGCAAGAGCTGTTACAGCCCTCTTTCTATATCTTGTTCGTTTCTAGATGATGCATCGACCGTGATGCATATTATACAGAAATTATGTCGAGAATGCTGACATGGGTATCGTCGAGTAAAAATGACTTAGATCGCCAGGCGTCGTGATATCGCTGGATGCAGCAATAATGCAAGTATGACATATGAGATCGTTTCGAAAGGTGTGCGCCGTCGTGTGTTTATATGTGGCCGGCCCAACTAGCAAAGGAGGGCAGTCGTTTCCAAGGTTGGGCGCGTTTACCTTATGCAATCAATCATGCCGTCGCAACAACGACAAGCGCGATCTGTTCGAAGTCAGCATCACACGTCACTCGTCAATCAGTGAAGGGTACATGTATAACTTACGATAGCACCGATAACGCCCAGTCCAACAATACTCATAACTCGATTCAACATCCTCCACCACCTAGCCTTCAAATAAACTTTCTCCTCATTCCACCTCCTCTCTGCATCTCCCGCCTCATGCTTCATCATCGCGATCTGTACATCTTCCTCACTACCCTCGACGCCACCCTCCAACTCATCTGCCTTCAAGGGCCGATGCGGAAGCGGAAGAACAGCGCCAACCATCCAAAAAATTGGAAGCACAAATCCCAGCATGAAGAGCAGGATTTGTCGATTACACCTCGACTTGATAAGTGTATCTAGACTTTCAACGAAAGATGGCGCCCTCCAGGTCGGAAGATGTTGCTGGCTGGCTCTCGTCGCGGGTGCAAGGTGCGGTTCCTGGAAAGATTGAACATCACTCATCCGATCCTTGGTCATAGGTCTCGGAAACTCCATCGTGTCCCACAATCTCTGCTTGCTATATTTTCTCGGCAGAGTCCGCTGCTTCCCGACTTTCGGTGACTCTGGATCTTTGAGCATTCCGTACTTGGGCTGTCCGGAAGGCAGAACATCATTAGCGCTATCGTTGGGATTTTGGGAAAGGGGATGTGTGTTGATAGCCATGGAGTCTGGCCGCTCAACATCCTGTGACCCGGGTCGAGATCGAGTGCTCTTCATCGTCATGGTCCGGTTACTGAATTTCGACTTTAAGCTTCTCCCGCTCTTGGTGCTGTAGTTGCTCTTCTGCAATTTCCTCTCTTCATGTGCAGGTTTACTCCATGTTTTCGGGCGGAAGATGGAGGGGAGGAAGTGGCTGCTGGCTGGACTGCCGGGTTCCATATGGCTGTATCCCGTTCCAAGGCGGCTGGTGATGCTGCGATCTGTCCAGGAGCTAGTATTCCTCTCATGGTGGACGGGTCTTGAAGGGCCCTTCAGACTGCCAAGAGACATCTTGGACTGCAGCGCTGCATTTCCACCGTAGAACTGTTTCGCCCATGTGGGGAAAATGCTGCTTGCTGCACTGTGCCGTGCAGTGTCTTCTGAACAGCTAATTTGGCTGTTGTGTCTGGAATGGCTAGGCGTGCTTTTGCTTCTTTGGTGTTTGAGCGAGCGACTTGACTTTTGCGCTTTCAAGGACGGAGATGGAAGAGCCGAGAGCGTGTCAACGTCCTCATTGCTCTGGCTCATGGGTATAGGAGGAAGAGGTGGCAATGGGCCATTGTACTTTTTCGAAGTTTGCAGCATTGTGGGCTGGCCTGCTTTGAACAGTGGCTGAGGTACAGCAGAAGCTTCGCGAAAAGCTGTCAACTCCTCCGTGGCATCCTCATCAAATGCCGATGACGCCGCATTGGAAAGCATTGAATCTGTTGGCAAGCTTCTTCTTCTCCGCTCTGCAATCGTTGGAGAGGCAGCTATGAAGCTTTCCTCATCGCCGGTCATTACTCCACTTCCAAGTGAGAAGTGACTTAATCGACTCAAATGGCTCATATGTCTGCTCGCAGTTCGACTCTGGCGATCGCTTTCACTCGCAATCGTGCTGAGATGGCTGCTGAAGGGCCGTTTTGGGTACGGAAGGGTATCGATTTCTTCGTCCATCTCTTCGGCAACATAGGACGGTCCTACACCTGCAAATGCCGAATGGTCGAACTGCGGAGCAGAAGTATATCGTGCCCGCTTCTTGGGTATGTGCAGCGGCGGAAGGGTGTCGTAGTCCTCATCCAACGATGCCCATGAACTGCTTTCGTTCAAAGTACGTTGAACAGGACCGGAATGAGCGTTCTGTAGTCTTGAATTGATCGACTCTATTGATGTCGCATAGTTAATGAAACGGTTGCCCGGGGTCGAATGAATCGAATCGGACCCGTAGGTAAGAAAATTAGGCGATGAGGCTTCCGAGATGGACTCTATCGAAGTTGAGCTATGAATAGCAGCACCTTTTGAAAGAGGAGATGATGCCGAATCTGGGTGATAGGATACAAAGTTGGGCGAGGAAGTGGGCGAAACTGCTGCTTCAGAGGAGATTGCACTCCAATTCGAGTTACCACGATCCCAGTCGTGCGGCGCTGGGGAGGTGCTTACTTCACGTAAGTTGAAGATGCTGGCAGATTTCCTCAGAGAGCCAGTAGAGTATGCTCTCTTGAGGCTTTTGCGCTGTGTGATTTGCGGCGCAGGCTGTAATGATTCCGCCAACTCTGAGGCAGCGTGGGACTGTGATGAGGTATCGGAAGGTCCCGAATGAGGTCGGTCCGTCGATGAGGAATCTGAGGGAGGAACCTCTCGCACGGTTGACAACCTCTCTGGAGAGGTTTCCTGGAGAGTGTGTAACGTGTTCGCAGGGCCTGACCTTGCAGGATCCTCTCGTTCTTGACCGTCTGTCTCCACCGGCGTGATAGTCCGGCGAGTTGCTGTTGATGTGGTGCCCTGGCTGCTGAATCTGCTCTCCGTATTCCTTCTCTGCGCTAACTCACTGTCATTGAGTGTTGATGATTGTGAGTAATTCCCCGAAGAGAGACTCCAACGATCGGAGAGAAATTTGGGCAGCTCGTGCCCACTATCGTTGGCCACCAGGGTTAGACTGGATCCATATTCCGTAATCTGCGGCTCGTTTGTCCAGGCAGGTATTTCTGAAACACCACCATCCCGACCCTCTGCCGAAATTCTTGGATGTGAGACGCTAGTGTCTCTGACGAGCAACGCTGACCGGGGTCGCGTTGGCACCGTGATTTTGCTTTGCGACGAGCTGGTGGACCTTCTGACATCGTTGTCGCTGCTCGGCCGCGCTGGAGTCGTTTCTGGCGAGGGCGAAGACGAGACAAGGCGAACGGTTGCTGGTGGTACCGGCAGGTACTCGCCAGGAAGGTGCTCGTTGGAGAGTGATTCGAATCGATCGGCTTTTTGTTTAATAGAGGGTGAGAGGCGCTCTCTAGGTTTCCGTCTGGCGTGGTTGCGCGGTGCATCGACCGGTAGCTGAGAGGCGAAAAAGCCCGACATGTCTTCTTCCTGTTTTCTCTTTCCTTTCGGCGGGTCGGGGTCGGGATACATAGGGCGGATCAATTAAAGTTATTATAGAAGGAATCGAAAACGAGTGTGGGTAAGGATCGTAATGCATAGCAGCAAGGTGTGCGACATGCACGAGAGCTGTACGCTCTCACGGCGTAGTGACTCGCGAAACTCCAGCAACAGCAACAGCAGCGCCTGGCACGGCGCCTGGTGATGTACTTGACTGCGTCAGGAGTCGCCTTGTAGAGCGGGCCGTCTACAACCAATCCCACGAGTTACTGCACGCTGCAGGGTGGTGCAGCAGTGTATGGAGCTGGTCGCAAACGGCTGTCGGTATTCGGTGGTATGACGGTTGGGATTTGAAGCACGCAAGAGATGGATATGGGGGAAGTGAAGGACAATCAAGAAGGAATCTTACTCTCATCAGCTCATCAGATCATTCCAGGTGCACACGGGAAGCTCTGAACTCTCCTCGGCCGCTTCACGAACCCAGTCTGGCAGCCAGACTTTCGCCGCCGCGAGCGATTCTTGCAAGTTCATCATCAGCGTTGCAGGGGTGTCGCGCACGAGAGGTGGACAATCTTAAATTGACAAGCCAAGCCTCGTCGCGCTAGCGACGCCAACCGATCTTTTAACTCCGTCCATGGACCATCAGCCGCCGTAGATTTCTCGAGCGCGTGTCGTGCGTTGAACGTGCGCCTATGATTTCCGCTGGACTGCTTCAGGCGTTTGTTGCAACACAGCTGCAGCTTCAGCTTGGTGTCACCATGAAACCTGCGCAAACACAGCGCGAGGTATAGACAGACATGTGGTGGACACCTTCAACTACCTTATAAGTTATGGTACCTTCTGGTGGAAAGAGGAGCCCCACAAGGCAAATCTGAGTACGGTTACCTCTACCTAGCTTTGGGCGTTCGCGTTCGTGATGCAGGACCCTAACGGTGTTCCACTTCGCAGGCCGATGAAAAAGTCGGTAAATATGCCGGTAGAAATCCAGCGGAAGCAGACCGGTATTCCAGAAGAATTCTGCGACTCTGAAACACACGATTCTTGAATCTTGCCCTCTTCCTCTCAGTCTTGCCGGTCTCCGTGTTTGGGATGTCTCTTCTGGCGATTGACTGATCCAGAACAGCTCCCCTGCAAACCATCGACGCGTCCACCGCCTGGGCCGGCGCGTGGGCATCGCGCTAATGCGAGCTTTCAACTCACAGTCCAATCTCCCCAGGATCATCCTCACTCGCAAGCTCCACGGTATCGCTGCTTTGGAATCGTGATCGCCGAGAGTCGGAGCATCGAGACCGTCTTCCTTCCCAACGAGCTGAAGAGAAGAGAAAGTACTCCGTTGTAGTAGCTGCGCTGTGCTGTGCTGTGCGGTAGATGTAAGTGGAACGACAGTGAGATTGTTCTTTCTTTCTTCCGGTGGAGGTGTAGTGTGAATTCCAGTGAGCTGCATTGGGCGCGGGCTCAAGTCCTTTGCACCGGTGACCGGTGACCTCTCCAAAGAAACAGGCAACAATCTTGAAAGGAACTAGATTCCGACATTTGACTCGCATCATCATCATCTGCATCTGCATCAACCACTGCAAGTTGCATGTCATGATGGACCCGATGCGCGGCCTTCGCGGAGGTGAGTTCAATACGTCTTGGCAGCAACAACCACGCCTGCGCTCCTTCTCGTGGTGATGAACAATATGAAAGGACTTTGCTGACTTCCTTTGCTCAGAAACCGCGACGCCGCCAATCTCAGAGCGAACAGCAGTCCTCTGCGGCCTCCTCTTTACCGTCTTCTATGTCGCGCCATTCTACATTTCTCAAACACTACGCACCAGCTCTCTCAACTCCCGAGACTCACCCACAGTCATCAAAGCTCGAGTGCGCGCCGTGCTCGTCTCTTGCGTGGCCTCCACCTTGGTCACAATCTACGTGCTCCGTGTTCAAGGTCAGGCAACTACCTCCGATGTATTCCGCCAACTTGGAATGTGGCCGTTGGACCCCCTGGACATCTTGAAAATCTTGGCCATGCTCTGCGTACTATTCGCCGGCCCACTTTTCGAAATCCTGATCGTGGATGCGAGCTGGAAAGAACTGACTCCCTCGAATATCAAAACTACATTCTGGACCTCACCGACCAGCCATAGAAATGTGGTGGTGGCGCCTTGCTGCGAGGAATTGGTGTTCAGGTCCCTGGTCATCTCTCTCTACCTTCTGGCCGAGGTCCCACCATACCGCATCGTCTTCACCAGTCCCCTGATATTCGGAGTCGCGCACGTTCATCACTTCGTCGAGATGATCACGACTCGCACCCCTCCTGGACGAAGCTTCCCGCCGCCGAAAGTCTGCGTCCTGGGAGCAGCCGTGAGTTTGTTCCAGTTCATCTACACGACCATATTCGGCTCCTTTGTTGCCTTTGTGTTTTTGAGGACAGGCAACGTCTTCGCGGCGGTTGCGGCGCATACGTTCTGCAACTTCATGGGTCTGCCGCGCTTGTGGGGGCGATTGGGTCCTGTGGAAGTCCTCGGGGCAACGCCTGATATTGCACAGGGGAAACCGCCGCCTCGGGTGCAGACATGGAGGGAGGTTCCTACTATCAGCATTGGATGGACCGTGGCGTACTACGCACTGATCTTCCTGGGTGCCTACTGCTTCTACGGTCTGGTTTGGCCCATGACAGAAAGCTCAAACGCTCTGATCGCGTTCTAAGACAGCTGGATGACTGGAAAAAGATCTTGATTTTCTGATTGATTACATTCGAAGTACTGAGAATGTCTATATCACGTATCACCTGCTGTTGCTCTCGTCGTTCACCAGTCGTCATCGTGACTCGCTTGCTGCGCGCCACTGTTGCACATCATGCATCATTGCATACGATTGGAAGCACGTGAGAACAGCAGCGGTATTCCTGGTAGTTCTCCTGTGTTCGAACAGCTTCACCCTGGCATCTCCGCACTACCCTGCTTTTGATTTTCGCGCCAGGAATGCGCTGCTTCAATCCCTTCCAGTTTGGGCGCAAGAGGTTTTCTCGTGGCCCTAAGTCCTCGTGGGTGAATGGGTGAAGTAGTTGTACCACAGAGCGCGGTAAGTCCAAATTTTTCTCCGTTAAGATAATCCAATATACTGCACAGCCCACGTCTACAAATCAACTCCCGCTTAATCGCTGCATGATACTCTTGGAAATGGTTTGCGGAAGTCGACTAGTCGTCTGTACTAGCACTTCCATCGCGTCTGCGTACAACATCAGTATTCCCCTATCCGATTGTCCACTTCGGAAAACTTACGGCAAGTAATTCACACCTGCGGCCTCAACAGCCACGATGTAGTCCTCCGGCAGCTGATACTATCGTCAATGCTAGTCTACACATGCGGATGGTCATCAATTTGACACTCACCAATCCATTGACCTTGACCGCATAAATTCCCGGAACATATCCCTCCAACCGTTGCCACTTCGCAACCCAGCTTCGTGAGGTATCATTCACAGTAATGACGCCCTCAAACACCTCACTCGTGCATTCGTTAACAACGTCCGAGTTGCCGCGCATCTCCAAGAAGTCCTCGCAGTTTGGGCAGCCATTCTTGACGAAACGGCCGGAAGCCTGAACAAAGGAGCAGACCAGACAGGCGCGGAGAGATCGAGGAACTTGTGACATCTTTGTGGTGATGTTCTTGGTGATGAAAAGAGTTGAAAGTTGTTGTTGATGGACAAAGGGTGGATTGTGGATTGCAGAAGAGAGACACGTGAAG
This sequence comes from Ramularia endophylla, assembly GCA_002116395.1. NCBI lineage: Eukaryota > Fungi > Ascomycota > Dothideomycetes > Mycosphaerellales > Mycosphaerellaceae > Ramularia > Ramularia endophylla. The sequence continues at coordinate 33,376 of KZ109583.1, read as the reverse complement.
TGAGCGGACCGAGCTCCGCAGGCGACGGGATGACGGATTGAGCGAACTCTACCTTAGTGGTACCAGACGGAGAGCAGTACCTGGTAAAGTCGGGCTGGATCCCTCTCTCTTCTCTTCGATATCCAATTCCAGGTTGCTTGCTTGCACCCCAGCTCTCCTCTACACAGATACTCCGCTCCTTCTCTTGCCAACCCCCTCCCATTAGACGCCGTCCCAAACGATACAATAAACACCCACAGCGCCACCATCCGCCGCGTTCCGCCCAAGATGGCACCTTCAGAAGAAGCTATAGCGCAAAAAAACCTGGGCAACGCAGCCTTCAAATCACACGACTGGCCCACCGCAATCGACCACTACACCAAAGCCATCGAGCTCAACGACCAAGAACCTTCATTCTACACCAACCGTGCCCAAGCAAACATCAAACTCGAATCCTACGGCTATGCCATTGCCGACGCCACAAAAGCCATTGAAATCGATTCTTCCTTCGTCAAAGCCTACTACAGACGCGCAGTCGCCAACACTGCTATTCTCCGCCATGCAGATGCCATCCACGATTGGAAAGTCGTCGTGCGGAAGAATCCGGCGGATAAGACTGCCAAAGCACAGTACGAGGCCTGCCAGAAGATGGTGAAGCGGGATGCATTTTTGAAAGCCATTGAGGTTGCGGATGCGCCTTCTGCGGCTGAGGGATTGGACTTGGAGAACATTGTTGTTGAGGACTCTTATGACGGTGTGCCTCTGAAAGATTCCATGACGGAGGAGTTCATCACGGATATGATTCAGCGCTTCAAGGACGGGAAGAGGATACATCGGAAGTATCTTTTCCAAATTATCCTTGCTGTGAAGCAGATTGTGTATGATGAGGCGACGATGGTGGAGACGCAGGTCAAGCCGGACACGAAGATTACGGTGTGCGGAGACACGCATGGGCAGTACTTTGACCTTTTGGAGATTTTCCGTTTGAACGGTTTCCCGAGCGAAAAGCACTCCTACCTCTTCAACGGTGATTTCGTAGATCGTGGATCGTGGTCAACCGAAGTGGTAATACTGCTGTACTGCTACAAGTGGCTGTACCCAAAGTCTTTCTTCCTCAATCGCGGGAACCACGAAACGGATGACATGAACAGGATGTACGGCTTCGAGGGCGAATGCAAAGCGAAGTACAACGAGAGGGTCTTCAAACTCTTCTCCGAGTCATTTTCCGCTCTGCCGCTGGCAACGTTGATCGGGGACAAGTTCCTCGTCCTCCACGGCGGCCTCTTCTCAGACGACAAAATCTCACTCGACGATATTCGCAAACTCAACAGACATAATCAACGACAACCAGGCCAAGCAGGTCTCATGATGGAGATGCTCTGGACGGACCCGCAGACCGAACCAGGTCGTGGTCCCTCCAAGCGTGGTGTAGGATTGCAATTCGGGCCTGACATCACGAAGCGCTTCTGCGAGAACAATGGTCTCGAAGCCATCATTCGCAGTCACGAGGTTCGGATGGAGGGCTACGAAGTCGAGCATGATGGGCGATGCATTACTGTTTTCTCGGCACCGAAGTACTGTGATTCGACGGAAAACAAGGGAGCGTACATCAACATTGAGTCGGATCTTAAGTTGCAGTTCAACAAGTTCGATGCGGTCCCGCATCCGGATATTAAGCCTATGGTGAGTTGAGCGCCCCCAATTTGTTTGAGGTGAGTCTGGCTGACTTATGTTTAGGCGTACGCGAACAACGGCATGCAGGGTATGATGGGCATGTAAGTCGGAGGATTTGCCTGGGCAAGGTATGTGAGTTGAATAATGGCTTTTTGACTTGAATATCGCATGATTGGACGGCAACTCTTGGATATGAACTCAGACTTGAGAATATGGTGAATCTTCCATGCATAGCGGGCGGTTGGACTGCTGCGAATTTCCAGCGATGGCGCATGATAGACGGTGGCTTGGATCGTTCGGACTACGCAGCGCATATGGAAGAACGGGGAAAATGAACGGAGGTGTTGGAGCTTGGTGAGAGATTATGCCGGATCGTATATACATTGACAGGATGATATATGTCAGTCTCCTTGACACACCCTTCGCAGCTGTATGTATGGAGATTCGGTGCAGCGATGAAGCCTTTGGCTGATCATTCAGAACTTTCTTCGTTTTTCGTCCCTTCCCATTTCCCAGCGCCACGCTAAAACTGTACAACAAGGCATTCCACTTCCCCCTCTCTTTCTCTTCTACCTTTTTCCATAAATGGAAATCACCTACTTTCCCACGTCAAACAACTGCGGCTTCATTCCCAATTTACAAAGCTTCGCTACACAGCCCGCGAGTTGGAGGTAGGTCTGCATTCCCTCCAGAATCCTCATATGCGTAAAGCCAATTTCCCGGATGAATTCCAGCTTGGTGTGTTCGGAGAGGGAAGGAATGGTCTTTGTGACTTTGAACATTGTGCTGATGATGTCGTGGCAGGAGTAGCCGAGATTCCTGTTTGACAAGGTGTTTAGCAGGGCACTTCAAAGGTAAGGAGTTGGAGGAAGACTCACCAGAGCTCCTTCAACGCATCCAGCGCCTCATCAATCTTCGCCTCCTGACAGCACTTGATCATCGCCTGCACCTTGATAGGATGCGGGGAGTCCACCACGCGGAAGACATTATCGCTGTTCACCAAGCCAAACCCAGCGAAAGTCGACTGCAGATTGTTGATGGCTTGCCTCATGTCGCCCTCAGCGGAAAAGACCAGAGCAGCAATGCCATCATCCGTCCACTCCACCTTTTCTGCCGCACAAATCTGATATAATCTCTTCACCACCTCGCCATCCGTCAAGCGTGCATACCTGAGTATAGCACACCTCGACTGCAGCGGCTCAATGATCTTGTTGGATTGATTGCAAGCAAACGCAAACCTCGTCGTTCCCGAGTAGATCTCCATTGTCCTTCTCAACGCCTGCTGTGCTCCACTGGTCATACTGTCCGCCTCGTCCAGAATCACAATCTTCTGTCTTCCAGCGGGTAATGTCACTTTCTTTTGAGCAAAACCTTTGATGCGATTCCGCACGACATCGATACCGCGTTCGTCGGAGGCATTGAGTTCGAGCACTGCTTCTTTGTAGACAACAGGACCAAGCAGTTGGCGGGCGAGACAGAGGACTGAGGTGGTTTTGCCGATACCGGGCATGCCACTGATGATTACATGGGGCATGTTGCCGTCCTTGGCGATGATTTTGAGGCGTTCGATGGTCTCAGTATTTCCAACGATATCGTCGAGAAAGACCGGTCGGTATTTCTCCACCCTGCGAAGAAGATGTTAGAGGAGATACATGGATAGAGAGGGATGTCGTTACCATGGCAGCTCGTAGTTGGTGGCAGTGGAGCCATTGGCAATGGCTTTGGCACCGCTGGACTGGGCAGCTTTCGATGATTCGGCAATGGCCATTGTTATGTTGTGTTGTGTTGGTGTTTGCAGTCAGACGGTGATGTACCACGATATGTTGGTGGATTGTGCTTCAAGCCCGGTTCAAGAAACGCGTCGGGTCAGTCAGTCCCCAGCGCGACGCGAACATGAAGGGATGAAATTCAAGCATCCGGCCCGCATCCTGCTCCGACACAACCAGCTCACATCAGACACCTTGCGTCGTTGTGACATATTTCACCTCAGATTCATGTTATCATCATGTACGCTCAATGCCGTCCTTTCCTCAAACAATCCACTTGGAATCTCACATGTCATTCAGCCCACCTCATTCGGTTCATGCAGCAGGAACCTTTGCTTTCTCCTCCCTCCTCTTTCCCCAGCTTCCGTTGACACAATGACCACAATATAATCCCCATCACCACAAGCAAAAGACTGGAAAGATGATCGGTCTCCGCCGCTACGCAGTCTACGCAGTGCTCGCCTTCATCCTCCTCGTCACACTCACGCACTATCGCGAAGGCATTGCTTCCCGCATCAACTACTCCTCCTTCTTCCGCGCCACTTCCAACAAATCCCATCCAGATGGCAGATTCCACTGGGAAGATGTTCCGATATTTTACCCCGTAGAATCTCTCATCTCACTCCCCACCGCAAAACCAACAAAACTGCCCAAAGTTCAGTTTGATTTTCCTGCTGAGACTGCGGAACAAGCGGATGTGAGGAAAGAGAGAAGGGATGCCGTGAAGAAGACTTTTGAAAAGGCCTGGAAGGCTTATAAGGAACATGCTTGGATGCATGATGAGGTTGCGCCGTTGAGTGGAGGTGCTAAGGATGGATTTGGTGGTTGGGGTGGTATGTTATCTCATCCTAATCTGTTCTGGCAATGTCGCTCACAGGTAATTATCAGCCAGTCTTGTGGATTCACTAGATACGCTCTGGATAATGGGATTGAAAGACGAGTTTGAAGAAGCAGTCCAAGCCAGCATGGATATTGACCTAGGGTCCTGTACAACAGACACAGTCAATGTCTTTGAAACCACAATCCGCCATCTCGGTGGCTTCCTCTCCGCATACGATCTCTCCGGCGACAAGCGTCTGCTGGGAAAAGCCAAAGAATTCGGAGAAATGCTCCTGAAAGCCTTCGACACACCCAACCGCATGCCCATAACCCGCTGGAAACCGCAAGAAGCCCTGTCAGGTCCCCAGGAAGCAGACCCAACAGTGCTAGTTGCAGAAATCGGCTCCTTAACCATGGAATTCACCCATCTCTCCCAATTAACAGGCGATATGCGTTTCTACGATGCCACAGCCCGAATCATGAAACTCTTCGCCGCACAACAAGACGAGACACATCTTCCTGGAATGTTCCCCGTGTCGGTCGATGGCAAGAATGCAGATTTCACCCGCGACACATTCTTTACTCTTGGTGCCATGAGCGATAGTCTTTACGAATACTTCCCCAAAATGCACGCCCTACTCGGAGGCACAGAACCCATGTACTCGAAGCTTTATAAGAAAAGCATGCAAACTGCCATCAAACATAACCTGTGGAAACCCATGACTCCCGACGGAGCAGAGATCTTGATGTCCGGAGGCGTAAAAGTCGAAATGGGCAACTCCCCGGCACTAGAAGCTCAAGGTCAACATCTCGTCTGCTTCGCGGGCGGCATGTTCGCATTGGGTGGCAAGCTCTTCGACGAGAAAGAGCATGGGAACATCGGAAAGAAGCTGACAGACGGCTGTATTTGGACGTACCGTGCCCTTCCGCTAGGTGTTATGCCTGAGATTTTTAGCATGCTGCCTTGTGCTAGCCTTGATGATGATTGCGAGTGGGATGAAGCGAAATGGAAAGCTGAAGTAAAGAGGTTGAACAGCGGTGAAAGTTCTGGTGAAGCGGCCGCGAAGAATCAGAGATTACCGAAGGGATTCACGGCGTTATGGGATAGGAGATATATTCTCCGTCCCGAAGCGATCGAGTCCGTCTTTGTTCTCTATCGAATCACGGGTGAGAGGTATCTGCTGGAAGCCGCGTGGAAAATGTATCAGTCCATCATTGATGTCACCACGACAGATATCGCAAATGCTGCATTGGGTGATGTGAGTTATACGCGGGAAGCGTTGGAGCTCAAGGGAGGCGTCAAGGCTATTCAGATGGACAGTATGGAGAGCTTTTGGTGTGCGGAGACACTGAAGTACTTTTATCTCATCTTTGAGGAGACTGAGGTGGTAAGTTTGGATACATTTGTGTTTAACACGGAGGCCCATCCGTTTAGGAGAGCGGGGACTTAGATATCTCCAAGTCAAGAACTGTTACTTTTGTCTGTCGCCCTCTTCCGCTGTGCATGTGCATGTACTTGATGCCTTGGCTTTGCATGGCTTTTAAGGTATCTTGGTTTCGCACAACGAGAGCGTCGAATCGATTCCTGCCTGTAAGTTGATCACTGTTAATGTGTTATTAGGGTTAGGGTTGGGGTAGTAGCACTACGGTATCCTTTAGTCATGGTATAGGATCTTGATCTCGACTTTTTTGGTGGTATGTTCGCTTGCCAACCAAACGACACAGTGGATGGGAAGAAGGCGTTCATAGTATTACTGGACGACATGTTCTCTGACCGTTACAATGCCTTGAGTTCGTCTTGCAGCGTTTCACTTCGCGACGTCCCAAGCCATGGAAAGTTCGTTGTATGGACACTATCAATAAGCATTTGCAACAAACACGAGATCAGTCTCGTCATACCAAGAATGTACTATGAGATATCAACGATGAGGCCAAGGTGCTACTACAAGAAAGTTGTCGTAAACAAAACAGAAAACAAGGGCCCAGCCTGCAGGAATAGTGGGGCATGTTTGCCATAACTACTTGCCTTGCCTCAGGTACCTTAGTGTGATACTCCATACAGGCTTTCGTGCAACGCAAACACTGATAGATGGGTTGATCACCATGATATCTCGTAGGAAAGTCTCAAAGCCCATCAAGTCCCACCCCTCACATACAGTAAAACAGAGCAGAAGCTTTTCGATCGTTGAGAAGATCAATGATACCGTAAGGTATCGAACGCCTTCCCCACACCGCCCCAGACTTGCTACCCCGCATCACATGCAAGCCGTCTATTTATAAAACCTTATATTACCTTAACGCCGGAAAGCGGAGCTCTAAGCAAGCACGTCCTGCTTCCCTCGCCGTTCCACAGAGCCTTCCTCTCTGCGCAACCAACAACAACAACCTCATTCAAACATCTAGTCGTGTCCTGCCTACCCAGCATGGCTTCCACCACTGCAGACACTGAGCGCCCTGCCCGCGAGCGAAGACCGAGCTCATCAGCTCCCATTTCAGATCTCAATGGCCCCATTGGACCTGCTGGCATCACACGTCCCAAGCACAAACGTACCGTGACAGGCTTTGGTCCGCAAGAGATCAAGAACGTCGAGGCGAGCATTCCTGAGCCACAGAGAGCTGCATGGAAGAAATACGTGAGTGTTGCAATTCAAGCTCAACGTACGCAACCACATAAGCTGACAGGGAAGCTTCTACCAGTCTGCCTCTGAATTCAAATCTAAGGATGAGTTCAATACTGAAGTTGTGCGTCATGTGGAGACTTCTCTTGCACGTTCACTGTTCAACTGCGATGAGGCGTAAGTGAGCTTTGCTTGGAAACAATCGAGGCTCGCTAACGTTGTTACAGTGCTGCATACTCTGGCACGGCATTGGCATTTAGAGACCGACTGGTCATTGAGTGGAACAAGACGCAACAGAATCAGACCTTCGCAGACCCAAAGCGTGTCTATTGTGAGTTGCTGTGGTATTCTTTCCGGGCATTTCTGACCCTAAACCAGACCTTTCCCTCGAATTCCTCATGGGCCGAGCACTTGACAATGCCATGCTGAACACCGGCATGAAAGATATCGCCGTTGGTAAGTTACACTCCTCAACATCCTCACCTCTCAAAGCTAACATGCCTCAGAGGGTGTTCAAGACCTGGGTTTCCGCATGGAGGATCTCATCTCCCAAGAACGTGATGCAGCCCTTGGGAACGGTGGTCTTGGACGTCTTGCCGCCTGCTTCCTCGACTCGCTCGCCACACTCAACTACCCAGCCTGGGGCTACGCCCTCCGCTACCGATACGGTATTTTCAAACAAGAGATTATCGATGGATACCAAGTAGAAATCCCAGATTACTGGCTTGATTTCAACCCGTGGGAGTTTCCCCGCCACGATGTTACCGTCGACATCCAGTTCTATGGAAACGTCCGAAAGTACACAGACGACAGCGGGAAGCAGGTCAGCGTATGGGAGAATGGCGAGATCGTGACTGCAGTGGCATACGACGCTCCCATTCCTGGATATGGCACCAAGACAACCAACAATCTTCGCTTGTGGTCTAGCAAGGCTTCCCATGGAGAGTTCGACTTTACCAAGTTCAACTCGGGTGAGTATGAGGCATCTGTCGCGGATCAGCAGCGTGCCGAGACCATCTCAGCCGTTCTGTACCCGAACGACAGTTTGGAGCGTGGCAAGGAGCTGCGTTTGAAGCAGCAGTACTTCTGGTGCGCTGCTTCTCTCTTCGATATTGTCCGTCGGTTCAAGAAGTCCAAGAAGGCGTGGTCGGAATTCCCCAACCAGGTTGCTATTCAGCTCAACGATACCCATCCAACTCTGGCCATTCCAGAGTTGCAGCGTATCTTGATCGACGAAGAGGGACTGGAATGGGACGAGGCCTGGAGCATCGTTCAGAAGACTTTTGGCTACACCAACCACACTGTCCTTCCTGAAGCTCTCGAGAAGTGGTCTGTTCCACTTGTTCAGCACCTTCTCCCACGTCACCTGCAGATTATTTACGACATCAACATGAACTTCTTGCAGTATGTCGAACGTAACTTCCCCAAGGAGCGCGAGATGCTCGGCCGAGTATCCATCATTGAGGAGTCGCAGCCAAAGATGGTCCGTATGGCTTACCTGGCTCTTATTGGAAGCCACAAGGTCAACGGTGTCGCTGAGTTGCACTCCGACCTGATCAAAACCACCATCTTCAAGGACTTTGTCAAGATTTATGGCCCTGACAAGTTCACGAACGTCACCAACGGCATCACACCCAGAAGATGGCTGCACCAGGCCAACCCACGCTTGTCTGAGCTGATCGCTAGTAAGCTGGGTGGATATGAGTTCCTCAGTGATCTCACTCTTCTCCACAAGATTGAAGCTTATGTTGACGACAAGGAGTTCCGCAAGGAGTTCCAGGAGATCAAATACGCAAACAAGCTTCGACTGGCCAAGTACATCAAAGAAGTGAACGGCATTTCGGTGAATCCAGCCAGCTTGTTCGATATCCAGGTCAAGCGTATACATGAGTACAAGCGCCAGCAGCTCAACATCTTTGGTGTCATTCACCGTTACCTCGAACTCAAGGCAATGTCGCCGGAGGATCGCAAGAAGGTACAGCCAAGAGTCAGCATCTTCGGCGGCAAGGCTGCTCCTGGCTACTGGATGGCGAAGACAGTTATTCACCTGGTCAACAGCGTTAGCAAGGTAGTCAATGCTGACAAGGATATTGGTGATCTTCTCAAGGTGGTCTTCCTTGAAGACTACAACGTCAGCAAAGCAGAGATCATTACACCCGCCAGTGACATCTCTGAGCACATCTCGACCGCTGGAACCGAGGCTTCTGGGTGAGTTGACATCCTTTTGAAGATATGCACCCTTGCTAAATTGTCCCTCGCAGTACATCCAACATGAAGTTCGTCTTGAACGGAGGACTGATCATCGGTAAGCATGTCAAAAGACAGCAGAATGCGAGTTCACTGACCTTTACCAGGAACCTGCGATGGTGCCAACATCGAAATCACTCGCGAAGTCGGCGAAGACAACATCTTCCTCTTCGGCAACCTCTCAGAAGATGTCGAAGATCTCCGACACTCTCACTTCTACTCCGAGTTCAACCTTGATCCCATGCTCGAGCGCGTCTTCAAGACGATCAAAGAGGGCACCTTTGGCGACGCAAATCAGTTCTCCGCTCTTGTGAACTCCATTGTAGAGCACGGAGACTACTATCTCGTTTCAGACGACTTCAAGTCATATGTCGACACGCAAGGGCTCATCGACGAAGCATACAAGAATCAGGAGGAGTGGCTCACCAAGACCATTACGAGTGTGAGCCGGATGGGCTTCTTCAGCAGTGATCGTTGCATTGACGAGTATGCGACTGAGATTTGGAATGTCGAGCCTGTTGTTCCGAAATAACTCGCCGTAAGGAGGGAGAAGGATACCAAGGTAATTTGGAGATTGGAGGGTGGGAGATGGATTAGGCATGAGGTCGAACAGGACTATACAGGATAGCTGCGTGCAACTGGGACGGTTCCTTGCTCTCGATGATGGTCGTTTGGAGTCGATCTCAAACATAAGATCTGCCAATGTGGAGTCAACATTAAGCATTTGACCTACCAATGTAAAGAAGTCACTCACCACCTTGAATGTTGCCAAAATTGATGATCCGAATGGCTGAAGATCAAATACTTTCAAATTCATGTTTTGGAAACTTGGAAAGTCCTTCCAATTCGAGCACAATCATTCATAATCGTTCGCTTTTGTGACTGTGAGATAGTGTACAACAAAGACAGCCGTAAGAATCGCAGCCGTAGAATCGCAGCCGTAAGAATCACAGCCGTAAGAATTTCAGCCTCCGCTCCAGGTGTCCTCCAACCAAGCTTTGAAACTCCGATAACGCCTCCGCCGTGATACGGTTAGACACTCAATCAATCTCGAGAGGGCATCCGCTCAATGTCGGCGATAGTCCTTGCCTTGGCAGCCCCGAGCTCCGCCAACTACTCCACCTTCAGATCAGCTTCGGCGGTTGGGTTTTCAATCTTCACGCCTCCCATTGCTTGGTCTTCCAGAGATGGGTCACTGTTAATCGGCTCGTCCTTGACCTTGATTTCGTCCTTAACCTCCACCTCGGGTTTGATAGACTTCACCTCTGGGTTCTCCACCTTCTAAGCAGATGTCTCCTCGGCGTCGTTCTTCGTCTCGGTGGAAGCAGCAGCTGGCTCGTCGGTCTTGACATCCTCGATCTTGGCCTCGGTCTTGACATCCTCCTTCTTGGTCTCGGTGGCGTCTTCCATCTTGACATCCTCCTTCTTGACCTCGGCATCCTCTTCCTTCTTTGGTGCCTGATATGGGCTGCGAGAACGAGAGCGAGAGCGAGAGCGGCTCTGGTTGCGGTCCCGTCCATCACGGCCACCTCCACGCTGGAATTTCTCGCGGCGTGAGCGCCAGTTGTCCTTGTCACCATCGTCGTCCTCATCATCGTTCTCACGCTTGCGCTTGCCCTGGAATGAGCCACGACGCTCGCGGTTGCCATTGTGGTAGCGGTTACCTCCATAGCGGGTTGGCGATTTTGGCTTGACGGTTCCCTCAAGAATGGCCTGATTCTTGCCCTCAACGTAGGTCTGCTTGCTCATAACTTCGAGCTCCTGGTCGTTGAACTTGGGCTTCTCCTCCATATCGAGGAACTGCTTGGCGGAGTCCGCATCGACGAACTCTACAAAGACGGATCCCTTGAATGTACCGTCATCCTGGCGGCGGAGGCGCACGCCACGGGTGCCGTACGGAGCGAAGAACCTAAAGTGCTATTAGCAAGCTGAGAAGAGCTTCAAGACGAAGGTAAGACAAACTCCTCAATGTCAAAGACAGTAGTGCGAGTTTCCTCGCCGAAACCCTTGACGTAGATGCTGCGGTTCATGCTGACAGAAGTGAGCAGCTCCGCGTTCTTCTTGACGTCGGTCGTGAACTTGCTGTCAAGCGGCTGCTTGCGGTAGACCTCATCCTGGTCGTTGACCTCGAGGAAGTCGCTGCCCTTAACGGCCTCAACGACGGCGCTGAATGGCTGGAAGTGGCGCATACGCTTGAAGGTGTGCAGGGTCTTGAGTGGGAAAGGCTTGTTCTCAGGTCCGCCGGTCTCTTCCAGGAGGAACTTGTCAATGGGCAAGTTGGACTCGGAGAAGTAGAACTCGACCTGGCGACGGATCTCGGTCTGGTCGCTGCTCTCTTCCTTGCGCTCAAAGTTGGTGCGCACACCATCCCTCTTGTGGTAGTCGTTGCCGCGGTATCCACCACCACCACCACCACCACCGCCGCCACGTCCCCGTCCCCGACCGCGGCCGTTGCCGCGACCACGGCCTCTGCCACGCCCGCCATCGCGCCCGCCATCGCGCCCGCCGTCGCGCCCACCTCGGCGATCATTGTCGCGGTGATCGCGGTTACCTCTCTTGTCACGGCTATCATAGCGCTCGTAGTTATCCTCATCATTGCCCCTCTTCTCGCTATTGCTCGCTTTCTCGTCGCTGCCATTGCTTACCTTTTCTGCGCTGCCATTGCTGGCCTTCTCCGCGCCATTGGACTCGTTCTTGCTGTCTGCGACAGGAGCGGTGTGCGCCTCAGCGGTAGCTTCGGCCATAATGTACGTTGTTGACGGATGAATGCGCTGTTGGCGAAACGTCGAGGTATTGTGGTGATGTAGCTGCAAGGTTGTTTGAGTCACAGAGGTGGTTGAAGGTGGTCACCGCAGCATGTGATGAGTGGTGAGGTAGAAGTACAAAAGTGAGTCGAAGATGCAGCTTCTCGACGATCAATTGGAGAATTTCTGGTAAGTGGGGTCACTATTGTGCACAACCTGACTCCTAATGTAAATTTTCTGGCACTTTTATTCACTGCACAATCCACGTTGACATGTGTGATTGTCGCATTTACTTCACCTGTTGATGAAGCGGCAAATGATGTCGCATTGATTGATGTTGCCTGATGACCATGCGAGGAAGGAGCCTCGAGTCTTGCTCCTAGGTAAGGTCCTTGCCCTGACTACATACATGTATCTCGAGTCGTGGCATGAAAATAGTTAGATGGCGTCTTCGATTTATCACTCTCAATGATCGACAAGAATACAACTGGGACTGTCGGGCCAGCTGCAACTCCGCAATCCGCATAGCAATGGTAACTTTTTGGCGAACACCATCATTCACTTCACCACAGCATGCCTCGCACCAAGCGCTTGCACGCGCTGAAGCGGCCTGTACGTATTGCCATCACATTGATTCATATCGTCAATCAATTGCTGACGAAATCGTAGAAACTCCGCCAAGATTGGTCGAAATGGAATCTTTACAACCTCACGCGTGTGACCACGCCTCCGGCGGCCAACAAGACCTTCTTCCAACAAAAGTGGGCCGCCAAGAGCATGTTGCGCTCATATCACAATCCCGATGTCCGGGAAGGCACGTGGACACGCATGTTTGACCGGAGGCTGCCCGCCGTCGTGCCCATGGACCACCGATATCTGGCAAAGGAGGACGGCAGCGAAATGTCAAAGGGACGAGGAATGGGCGCGGAGAAGGCACCGCGGGAAGAGAGAGGCCGGGATGGACGAAGAGGCCGGGATCGCAATGCGATCGCGAAAATTGAGAAGACTCCCTACATGCACATGACTTTCCACCCGCTGGAAAGGAGATTAGACACATCCATCTTCCGCGCATTGTTCGCCAGTTCAACTCGGCAAGCAAGACAGTTTGTTGTGCATGGTTTTGTCAAGGTTAACGGAAAGAAGATGATATATCCTGGATACCAGCTAAATCCGGGTGATATGTTTTCCGTGGATCCGGATCGAGTGCTGTTTGGTACGGGCGCGCGGAAGATGAAGAAGACGAGCAATCGGTCCAACTTGGATGTTCAAAGGTCATACGAGAAACGCCAGGCGCGGGAAGAGGGGAAGGCAATAGGGGAGTCACAGGAAAAGGACGAATTCGACATGGAAGATTTGGAGGGTGATATGGGCGCTCTCACTACTGAGGATGCTGCTGAGGAAGTGACCGCGGATGAGCAACGAGCAAAATACAGCAAGGATCTCAGAGCGCTGGTCAAGCGCGCAAAAACCATCCTAGGCGACTCCAAACGCGACTTGTCCGGCAAGAGAAAGGAAGAACTGCGTAGCTTTGCCCGGCAGGTCAAGACTGTCTTCAACACGTTGAAGAAGACCGACGTCGACGAGACTGAAGCCACACTTGAAGGGCTGGAAACTTCTCTGGCCGAGATTCTTACCAAAGTCCCACAGGACTCCCTCCCTGCAGGCGAGAAGCCTGCTGTGGAAGCCGTAGAAGGTGCTTCCTCAAACCCACAGATGCAGGAAGTAACCAAGACCGACGCCTACCGAGCACGAAAGGACGCTGAACTTCTCCACGCTGCTTTGGAACGAGCCCGCGCAAATCCAGTGGATGTTAGCAAGCCATACGCGACACCGTGGGAACCGCGTGAGTTTATGAGTGCCTTCGCGTTCATTCCGAGGTACCTTGAAGTCAATCAGAACATTTGCTCGGCTGTCTACCTACGGCATCCCGTGGCGAGACCTGGACTGGCCGAAGTACCTACTCCGTTCTCAGCCGAGACAATGGCGCTAGGTTTCAACTGGTATCTACGGAGAAGATGATACTGGATGGATTTGTACATTATACGCAAAGCTGTAGGGCATTGTCATTGACAAATGTATAGTTCGAACTTCTCCCACATCACGATTGCAAGCTAGTTGCAACGGGACATATTAGGCGAATTGTCTGCTGAATGTCCCAGCAGCGCAAGTTCAGTCCGTGCATTTCATGCTTCGACCGCCCGCCTTCGCTCGCTCTTTCACCCTCCGTGTCCAATACTGTCAACCGCTCAGGGAAGCATAGCTGGAATCAGCTTCTAGCCAGTCCGGGATAGAGTTCGTACTCTTCTCGATAATGTGTCACGGCATTCACAACTTACAAGGCTTTCACTCACCGTTTCATTGGAGTGTCACACATACAAATATCACATCACAGATGCATGGTCAAGCGCTTCGTGACCAGCATCGACTGCTCGCCATCCTTATGCTCATAATGGATGTCCATATCGAAGAGCTACAAGATTCGCAGTTGACCCGGGGAACCCCTACGCTGGTAGACCAGCTCCATCCTGGATTCCTCAAAACAAAAGCCAAGCGTTGACAAGCTGTCTGGCGGGTGTCCCCGAGGATGAACCACTACCAGGGTGTCTGACCTGCCTTGGCTTGTGATATTTAAGAATCTGGGCCTTCCGTAGTGCTATACCCAAGACTGCCTATGCCGTGAAACCACCAACCTCCTCTACACAAGAGCAACGCCAGCAACTCTCGGGGTATTCTCTGCCCGCGACAGGATGACCAAAACAGTGACCATACCAGACACGGATGCTTTTTCGCCGCCTCCAAATGGAACGATGTCACCGGCCCTCGAGCTTGAATATCTTTCACGAATTGTTTTCCTTGTTGTTCCGGCACAACAGTATCCTCCTTGGCTGGAGCATCACATTGCGGATTGCTTCAAGTGTAAGTACTACAACCTGGATTTGCGGAAGATCAGACGATAGGTTTGCTCCTTTTCATCAATGTGAAAAGTATGCTCTCTCAAAAGTGGCTGATTATCGTTTGCAAGTTAGCCGATATTGATAACTTCCCTTCTTCAACAACTTGGGAGCAGATGAAAGACATGTTCAGAAAAGTTAATCAGGCCGACAAACATTATGATCCACAGATCTTGAATGTCTCCGTGGATATCAGTGAACATGGTGAGTATTCCAAGTCCTCATAGAACCTTCTGCTCATTGTTGGTCCATTCTAACGTTTTTTGTGCTTTGCTTCTCAGGCGCACATGCCGAAGCATTTGTGCTGATAGAGTCAACTGGAAGACCCTTATACATACGAAGACATACTATTGTCAGACTGCGCTGGAGACGTCGCAATGGAAAATGGCAGGTTTACCATATACTGGCAATTCGAGCACCTAATCTATTTCCCTAGCAGAATAAGGACATGCGGAGGAGATTCATTCAACACTTCACTCACGTCGGTGTGTGCTTTCCTCGTTGATCCAAACCATCAAATGATAATTCAGGGCAGCCCACCTCCACATGCATTTGAAGCAACCAGGAGATTCACCCATCCTCACATGTTGCCGGGCATCTCTTTCAAGTCACCTGTCTAGTCATGACTTCAACCAAGCTCTAGCACTTGTTGTCCATGGACATCGAAACTCTCACACCAGCACTGATTAGCATCAGTGACGATCGAACGCTCGCTAACGACCACGGACCAACCACATTTCTACTGGACATCGTTCAACCACAGAAAGCATTGCCTGAAACATCTCCAACTGGTGACAAGTCTCGCAAGCATTTCACCCTCACACCGCAATCCGCAACAGCCAACCCGACGATCCTCATACAGAGGATGTCAAAGGCCGAGGAAGTCGCAACGGGCGTCGATAAGCAGAGCGTGTGCGGGTACTGCGGTGATCCGGCCTCTCAGACTTGCACAGGATGCATGAACATGACATACTGCTCGAAGGACCATCAGTCCACTGACTGGCAAACTCACAAGCTGCTCTGCAGGAGTTTTGCTACTTTTCAAGACCGCCCAGAGGAGGGCTACGTCCGCGCAATCGTTCTTCCAGAGGACTCCAAGAAGCCTTGCTTCGTATGGATCCCTGTATTCGTGGAGGAGCTGGAGTCTAAGGGTAGCGATCCAGCAGACGAGTCGTTGTCGAGCATCAAGGACGGAGACGCTGATCATGATTCGATGAGCATCGACAGTGAGCAGGACGAGCGGGTGGAAGACATGGGTTGGGAAGAGGCCAGAGCCAATCCAACCGGCTATCTTGACTACGAGGGAATAGTCATTGACTCAACTGATGAGGAGTCCGCCATGTCCTCATCGACAACCGCCACTTCAATCCAAGACGAAGAGGAACTTGGTGACAGCGTACAGCTTCGTTGGCGTGGAACCTTCAATAGAGACGGATCGCAGCCCAACACGTGTGTGGCATACCTCACGAACGTTGACGTTGGCACTCGGTTCAAAGGTCCGCTGGAACTTTATGGTGTGAGCAGCACTACGGGATCTGTAGTCGACTTGGATACTACCTTCCTCACTCTTGCGGTTAAGCTGCTTTCTGACGTTATACGCTGGAAAGACGTGTCGTTAGCTCCTGAGGAGGACATCGGTTCTGGACCCACAAGATTGTCGGAAAAGACCACTGTTGCTGTGTCAGACAAGCACGACGTGGAAACTGGCCAGTGATCAATCTGGTGCGCCAAAGCTCTGGCCAAATTTGTCTTTGGGAACTGGGGCAATCTCATTATATCTTTCATTCGTTACGACGCTCGCGAGACCCCAAGCTTCATTATTGAGAGGTGAGCTTGATTCTAAGGGAGGTGTATTAAGCTTGGACACATGACATCAATCACGTTTGAGGTATCTCTTCTGCACTCGGCTGGCAGTACTATGACTACTTCTCTTGCAGCACCTCTTCTACGGGCCTGTTTGGGTCACAATTTGATGGCTTCTTCGTTCACTTCACTTGCGCGAGCTAGCATGCGCTAGACGATCATGCTTCCATGCCTGGTACTCGAGCTTCGTCGCACTGGGGCATTACTCCAACTCCAAAGATGATCAAAGTTCCTCACCATCACGCTGAGAAATGAAAGGAATAGCTCGCTTTGACTGACACAAAAGTGGGGATTATAACGTCATGTTCAAACCTCCACATTCGTCCTAGGCATGTCCCCCCAACGACGAGAACAATGCTGCTACCTATGGAATCTCATACACAAGGAAAGCAAAGAGCTTTGCGTACTACCTACATGGTAGCTGCATGTCCAAGAGACGGTGTGACGGTGGGAGTGGAGGTAAACGGCAACACGGCGGTGTTAGCGGAGATAGGCTGAGCAAGGTACTTAAATGTGATCGCTGTCGTTTCCAATGCTCCCAGCTTCGTCAACCAATACATTACAAACTGTCGGTCGAGCAATACCACCAGAATGTCTTTGTTTCCTCCTGCTCCCAAGCCTAAGTCCCTCCTTGGCTACCACCGCGTCCTCTCTCCCACTGCCGGCGTCCGCGTTTCCCCATTATGTCTTGGAGCCATGAACTTTGGCGATGCGTGGAAGTGCGTGGTGGATTCGTCTATTAGACGATGGCGTTTTATTGATGGCTTTCAGGGAATATCTTGGAGAATGCGACAAGGAGAGTAGTTTTGCGATGCTCGACTTCTTCTATGGTAGGCCACGATGAGCATATCACTGTGGCTGTTCACTAATCGAGATTCGAAGAGAATGGTGGTAACTTTATCGATACGGTAGGGCAATCGAAGCATTGAAGGAATAGAGCAATTCTATTCCCTTGGTCCCTGATGTCTAGGACATGTGCTGACAATCCATACGTTGCTGACAGGCGAACAACTATCAAGGAGAAGAGAGTGAGACCTGGATCGGAGAATGGATGCAGAAACACCAGAATCGAGACGAGATTGTGCTTGCCACGAAGTATACCACAGGCTACAGGACCACTGGAGCTACTGAGAAGATCAAGTCAAATTTCCAGGGCAACCATAGCAAGAGCCTGAGGGTTTCTGTCAACGCCAGTCTGAAGAAATTACAGACCGATTACATCGACTTGCTGTTTGTCTTTTGATCTGCATATACCTCTGAAATGCTAACCCCTTAACAGGTATGTTCACTGGTGGGACTATACTACCAGCATCCCTGAGCTCATGAATTCCTTGCACCAGCTCGTTCTCGCTGGCAAGGTGCTATACCTTGGAATCAGCGATACACCAGCGTAAGTGAAGCTTTTACCAACAAGGCTGATGGAGCTTTGCTGATTGCGTGGTCAGTTGGGTGGTTGTAAAGTGTAACGACTACGCGCGTTTCCATGGCTTGACACAGTTCAGCGTGTACCAAGGTAGGTCTTGTTCATCTTCTGGACGTGAAGAACAACACTGACTTTTGTTTCACCTGCTAGGCCACTGGTCAGCTGCATTCCGTGATTTCGAACGAGAGATCCTCCCTATGATTCATGCTGAAAACATGGGCATTGCGCCCTGGGGTGCTTTGGGTCGTGGCATGTTCGTATGTATACCCTCTGAGAGACTCGCATATCCACAAATATCTGACTCCCACAAAGAAGAAAGCCGAGGAGTACAATGACGCCGACCGCGACGGTCGCAAGATGGGCCCTCAGAGCGAAAAGCACCGCAAGATGGCGTTGAAATTGGATGAGATTGCTCAGAAGAAGAACACTGCAATCACCTCTGTTGCTTTGGCTTATGTGATGCACAAGGCACCGGTATGGGTTTGTCTCTATCAACGAAATGACGAGTGCTGATTGTCGACAGTACGTCTTCCCCATTGTCGGAGGGAGAAAGGTTGAGCACCTGAAAGGCAACATTGAAGCTCTGGGCGTGGAGTTAACCCAGGAAGAGATTGATGACATCGAAGACACCGAGGACTTCGATGTTGGCTTCCCAACGAGCTTCTTGTTTGGAGGCAAACCGTACCGCACTCGTTACACCACGAGCGACATGCCATTGGTAATCTCCAATACTCCTCTGGAGTCTCACCCAAAGCCACTGGCAAGTTACTTTTTCGACATCTTTCAAGCCCATGACACTGACAAGTGATGCAGACAATTCAACCTAAGCAAGGCGAGAAGACGCTCAACCTGAAGTGATGATGGATTCGAATGTCGAGCTGTAGGGAAAAGGGAGGTGTGAGACTCCGCTCAGAGAGATAGTCTGATGCACAGTTGATCCTGCAAGGCTTGTTCTACACGTGTCGACCCGCAGTATCATGCTATTCGCTCCTGTATATCGTTCCAAACGTCCTCGCTAAGGTTGCCTTGAGAGATGTTCATGGCAATGGACTGCAAGCTAGACTCCTTTTCCTGAAGGCGGTCGATGAAGCTGCCCAGATCCGAAGCGACTTCCTCATTCGGTATTTCGATTTTCGTGTCTTCGTTGGCTTCCCATAAGATCTCTGAAGTTGCGATTTGCAAGTCGAGCGCATTAGAGATGGCATCGCCTACAGCTCTCGTGTCTCCGGGCTCGGCAAATACAATGATCCTGCCGTCCTCGTCTTCCTCTACGTCTGTTGCTCCGGCTTCGAGAGCAGGTTCCAGCACCTCATCTGAGCCAATGCCATCTTTGCTTTCGAAGATGATCTTGCCCTTTTTGGTGAACAGGTAGCCTGTAGGTGTGGTGGAGCCGCCGTGCTCCTTGATCGCCAGCCTGACTTCTGCCAGAGTACGAAGTTTACTCGCCGTCTCACACTCCACGATGACAGCTACATTGTTGGGTAAGATGCCCTCGATGGACAAGCTTTCTAGCCTGGCACCAGTGGTGCTCTTGCCCTGTCCTCGGGCTATTGCAGATTCGATCGAGGCTTTGGCGAAGCCTTCCTTCTTCGCTTTGGTAATGAGGTCTGCGAGACGCGGATTGGAGTTTGGATCCGCGCCAAACAGCTTTGAGGCCGTGGCTAACTCGTGGGCGAAGATGGATCGCTGTCGATTCTTCCCCGCGTCTACTTTCGCCTGTGTGATTGATGAGCATATGTCGTTAGATGTTGGTTAATGTCTCGCGTAAACCCACTTTGTCGTGTTTGATCTTACTCCAGCGGCTGTGGCCTGATTGCAGTGGTCTGATGGTAGACAGCGAGCGTGTCTGGCAGGCATGGGAAGTGCTGTGATGCCGCACAAGTGCAGCGAACCCTCTGCTTGGTGCCATAGTTTGTGATGTATTGAGGGCAGTCATCAAAGCTCTCAAGATGTTCTAAGGCACATGTACCTTACCTTTGTAGGTACACTTCGAAGCGGAGCCAGTTCCGCCTAGTTCTAAGGTAAGGTACATGTAGTTCTAGCTCACTTTACCTCTCGTGTTTCGAGAAGCTCCTTTCGCGAAAGATTGGCCTCGACCTCGACCTGTTGTCGATCGTTTGTCCTTCCACGCGCAATGGTGTAGAACATCTTTGCGACCATGGCGGACACGGGAAATAATAATAAGGCTCCAGTAGCCGCAAAGGACAAGGAATCGCCGCCCACCAGCACCGCGAATGGGGAGTCATCTCCCTTCCAACTCGACGTCAACAAGCTGCATTCCCTCCCGTCCGAGCAGCAGGGCCTCTACCTCCTCACCTTCACTGCCGACTTGGCTCATCATGTCGACACCATCACCGCGGAGACTGTCAATGCGGAACAGACTACCCTCAAGAAGGAGCTCTTCAAGGTCATTAGTCTGACCTCACCAGCACCCACGCGAGTCGTCCGCAAGAACCTAGGAAGATGCTTCCATGGAATCCTCACAAAAGGAAGCAGGAAGATTCTATATGAGTCGATCAACGAGCTGGTTGCACTCATCAGTGCGGGGAAAGACAAGGAAATCAAGACGAAGCATGCTGCGATATACTGCTTGGGGATCATATTCGAAAGTGCGGGCGACAGTGCCATCAGCCTGTCTCCTTTGGCGTGCAACTCCATTCTGAAGTTTGCAAAAGGAGCAGGGAACGACGCAGGACTACGCAGCGCAATCTACAGAGCGTATGGCAGTATTGCAAAAGGCATCACAGTGGCTATAGATGAGGACATTGGACGAGCTATCTGGAAGCTAGCTCGTAATGCTGCAGGTGGTGACAAGTCACTACTGGTTCAAGCCAGTGCTTGTTGGTGCTTGGAACAGCTGGTCCGAACCACATCCTACTTTGACAATTCCAACGACTTTGAGAAGTTACAGACTGCCCTTTGGAAAGCAATGGAGAGCTCTTCCACAGCCGTCCGTCACGCCGCCGCTTCTTGTTTATCAACAGAGCTGGTAAAGAGCTACTCGGAAGTGCCGAGTAAAGACTCAATACCCAAGATCAAGAAACCTAAAAAGTCGAAGAAGCCGGTCCCTGGTGAGGATCCCGATGAAGAACCTGAGCGTGCATCATCCCCGGCTCCAGAGAAGCCCGCGACGGCCCTCTCGTTTGGTCTGCTAGAGATTCTCAAGCTGCTTTCGACTCAATTCTGCAAACCGGCAACGCCGAACAGAGCACGGGCAGGTATCGCCGTGTGCTACGTGAAAATGTTCACATCTCTTGGAGAAAGCGTTGTTGAGAAGCAGTACGGCGACATCGCTCGCCACTTTCTTGTCGATATTCTCAACTATCAAGGATGGCAGTACAACCAATACCGCCAACTGATGAGCAGAAAGTTCGTTCGTGTAATCCTCGAACGAGTGATTGGCACTATGCTTGGCGAAACGGCCCAGCTCAATGCTTGTCGATTCTTACTCAACGAAATCATCAAGGACTACCCTCAAAGCGTTAAAGAGCGCCAAGAGCCATCCAGGGCGGTCCTTACTGGAGCCATTAGCGCTTTGACATCACTCATACAGCGACTGGACACCGCGATTGGAACAATAGCGGAGCCCTGTCGGGAAGGTCTACTCCAGGTGCTACAACATCCATCTTTCACGGTTCAAATACAAGCATCGCGATCGTTACGTGTGTTTGTCCTGGCTTGCCCACAGCAACTCCTCCCTGCAGTTACGATCTGCATGAACAGTGTCAGCCGTGAATTGAATTTGCTGGGAACCCCGCGGCAGAGCCAAAGACGGTCTGTGGCGTACGCGCACGGTCTTGCCGCAATCCTCAGCACCTCAAGTCAGCATCCGCTCTATGGATCTGTTGATGTGTATGCACGAGTGCTTCAGCAAGCGACCGCGCTGCTCAAATCGAGCGGAAGTTCCGACCTTCGCGTTTCTAGCTGTCAGCTACAAGTGGCATGGATCATGATAGGCGGTCTGATGTCGTTGGGACCTAACTTTGTGAAGATACACCTCTCACAACTCATGTTGTTGTGGAGAAATGCCCTTCCTAAACCAGTGTCAAGGGAGCACATCAGTCAGCGCAACATGCTGGAGCTCAGCTACCTGGCACATGTCCGCGAATGTGCATTGGGTTCAATCAAATCCTTTCTGGCCTATAACCAGCGGCTTTTAACGTCTGATGTCTCACGACGACTGCTGAGTATGTTGGAGAACACTGTTGCGTTCTTGCAAAGTCTGCCAGCGAAGAGGACCAGTGACGATCCTTCCAATCGCTTGTCGGCTGCGTTTCAATTGCAAGACTATGAAGTAATGGTACGACGGCGCGTCTTCGAATGTTTCTCACAACTTCTGAGCCTCAGTCCGACTGGTAGCATCGAGGCAACCGCACATTCAACAATCTTGCCATTGGCAGTGTCTTCCTTCTCGGATGCGGAGTATGACGCGCCCAACGCGCTGAGTGCAGCAATAGCAAGTGCGGCTGGCTCTTTTGAGAGCATATGGGAGCTCGGCGATAATTATGGATTTGGAGTTTCAGGGCGAATTCGAGGTCTCGATCTTCGCAACCCGGTGACTGACAAACTGGAAAGACACTGGACAAGTCGAAACGACGAGGAAGCCGAGATTGATCAGACTCTCTTGTCGCCCATAGGCACTGCGGCCGAGCATGATCCAACCTGCTGCTATCTGAATGCCGCACAAGATGAAGAGGATCTTCCACACCCACCCGCCACTGGTGCAGTTGACGCTGCCATCTCAGCATTCGGTCTTTGCCTCCCGCTCCAAGCCCCCAGACTTCAAGACAGTATTTTAGAGCAGATAGCGAGCTCTATGGGCGCGTCGGTTCTACAGAAAGATCTTGCAAGGAAAGCGGCCATTACTGCAAATGTAACGCTGGCGATATCTATGGCTCTGCGGGTGGCTACTGGAGATATTGGATCGGCCCGCGGCGAGCTTCGAAACATGAACGCTGAGAAAGGATTACAGGCCCTATTGCATACGTTCATCAAAGACCCAGATGACAGTATTCGAAGCCTTGCCGCGGCTGCTTTGGGCAGGCTTTGCTCTAGCTCTGGTACGTCTTTCACCAGCACCGAAGTCACACACTTGATGGAAACCATTGTAAACAACCGAGAACCACATGTGCGCGCCGGCTGCGCTCTAGCGCTGGCACACATACATTCGCAATTGGGAGGCATGGCGGCTGGACTGCACATGAAGAACATTGTTGGCATTTTAATGTCTCTGGCAGCCGATACTCACCCTACTGTGCATTTCTGGGCGTTGGACAGTCTATCTCAGATCGCTGAATCAGCTGGTCTGAACTTCTCTGGCTATGTAACGGGCACGATCGGAATGCTCAGCCAGCTGTATGTTTCCGACAGCCATCACGCAGAGATCACATCACAGGCGTCATCCAACATGTCAATGGATCTTCCCGTGGCTGCTGCTGTTGCTCGCGGTGCTGATGCTATCATCAACGTACTTGGGCCCGATTTACAAGACATGGCAAAGGCTAGGGACATGATAATGACCCTCGTCCGTCTCTTTTCTGTTGAGAGCGAGACTGGCATCCTACTTGAAAGTTTGCGGTGCTTGGAGCATCTTTCACTTTACGCTCCAGGACACATGGAGTTTGCGCAATACGTGCAGCGGCTGCAAAAAGATCTGGATGCACCATCTTCGGAAGTCTCCACTTTAGCTTTACATGGACTTTTCACGCTGATGCGCCGAGACGCTCCTGACATTGTGCGTACAGCCCTCCCGGGTCTAGAAGATCGCCTTTGGGAATATATGAACCATGATCCTAGCCAAGCGTCAATTCGGAACATCTTCCTGAACTGGCTTCAGCAGACTGGCTCCACCGACCCTGTGGATTGGATTCAAAGATGCAACAACATCCTTACCAAGACTATGGCGAAGACTGAGCAGCCCAAACCTGCGACTATGAAACAAACGCCCGGACCAGACTTGCAAGATGAAGAAGCGGCTGGGTTCGCAGTCGCAGCTGGCGCCTCCAAAGAGGATGAGACTCAAGCACCGTCTTCAACACAAGAACTCATGCGCTGGCAAGTCCGACTCTTTGCGATGGAATGTCTGCGAAACCTCATCGCGATGATCAGGAAAGAGGCAGCCGTGAGTGACGAGAGCGCAGGCGAGGCAGCACTTCAGCAAAGAGTCGCAGATGTGATCCGCATCGCCTTCTCTGCTTCGACCGCCGGGGTGGCTGCTCTGCGCGTCGTAGGCATGCAGATCATCGACCAGGTGCTCAAGATGTTCGGCAGGACACCAGATCCCGACTTTTCGGAAGCAATGCTGCTCGAGCAATATCAAGCACAAATAAGCTCTGCCTTGACTCCGGCTTTTGCTGCAGACTCATCGCCTGAGCTGGCTGCAGCAGCTGTCGATGTTTGTGCAACTTTTACCGCCACTGGCATCGTTACTGATATTGAGCGCATGGGTCGCATTCTGAAGCTGCTCGTGTCTGCCCTGGACAGCTTTTCCCAAGACTCGGATACTGCAAGTATCGGAGATCTGAAAGCGCTCAGCTCTAATGCGCAGGTCATGGTTCGGATGGCTGTATTCGCGGCTTGGGCGGAGCTGCAGATTGCCAGCGCCGAGCAGAAGTATCTCATCGATGTGGTCAAGCCACATATAGCCCAGCTGGTGCCCCTGTGGATCTCATCCTTACGAGAATACGCTCGCCTGCGCTTTGAGCCTGACATCTCGGCCACAAATGCGACACCTGCAACCTCTAGCGACTTAGATATGGTCTATGCTGCTCTCAACCGAGAGACACTGTTGAAGTTCTACCAAGCTTCATGGCTAAGTCTTGTCGATGCCATTGCTAGCCTCATCGATGAGGATAGCGAGTTTGTGTTCGCTGCACTTGACGACAAGCAGACTGAGATTGAAAGCGGCGACAGCATCATCCGGAAAGACACGGGAATCAATTACCGCGAGGAGCCCGTTGCGTTCTTCTTCGTTCTCTACGGGCTAGCATTCGAATCACTTGCTGTCCGCGCAGGCGATGACGATGTCCTCACACGTCAGCGTAATTTGGACATTTTGGAAGCCCTGAAGAAGATTCTTCGTCCATCGGTATCTGGAAACGCTGTCTACCAGGAAGTTGTGTTTGCAGAGACCATGGACTTGCTTGATAGGATGATCCTGACCGAGAGCTTGGGCATGCAGTCCGTCATCGTGGAAATCGCACGCAACTTATGCCTGGTCCATCCATCCTCAAGGCAGGGCATGCAGACTCCAATCAATGGCGAGGCGCTATCAGACGATATCGAGCAGCTGTTCGAACTCACTCGCATCATTATCCTGGTGCTCGCTGGAATGATTCCTGGCCTGGCGGACACGCCGGTCTCCACCCAGCTAGAATCGTCTGAGGAGGCTACAAATCTTGTTCGTGCCTCCCTCCAAGCACTTGTCGATGTGTCGGAGGTCTTTCCATCCATCATCAAAACCGACTTGCATGCATCCATCCTCCACATCTTTGTCACCATTCTCGGAACAGCAGCTTGTCAAAACGTCGTTGTACCCCAGGCACTGCCCATCTTCCGACGCTTTGTCGCCAGCATAGCTGAGGATGAGCGACCAGACACCAAACAGCAAATCCAGAATGCGTTGAAGAGAATGCTAGCCATCCTACGCAATGCACAGAAACGAGAGACCCAAGCAAGCTTGCCGTGTGAGAAGAACACCTTACTGGCCATTTCGGTTCTGCTATCTGCGGCCCAATCCTTCTTCGAAAGCAACGATCCTCTTGTACTGCGCTTCTTAGGCGAGCTTCGGGAGTGTCTCGTTAGTCCGATGACATCAAAGGTCGCTGCAGGTTGCTACAGAACACTCATGCTACAACAAGTCTCTCCTCGTGTTACCTTTTCGCATGCCGTTGGTTTCTTGATGGATGCGCCTGATCTTGAAGGCATGGATGAAACGAAACCCGTGATTGCGCAGACCTTGACGACTTATGCGTCGAAACTTCCCGTCGGCCAAAAGCCAGCCGCAGTCATACTTCTAGTGAATACACTTCTCAAACGCGCCAGCAAAGACGGCACTTCATCCCATCCTGGGATTGCTGCTCGCCTTCTGGAGCTAGCGGCGACGGATAACGCCACCTTCAGGAGTCTCGTGGCAAGTATGACAGGCGATCAGAAGCAGTTGATGGAACAGGTCTTGAAGTCACAAGCTGGCAACCGCGGAGCGAGGCAAGACTTAGGCGCGGAACGCGAGCCTACTATCGCTTTGAAGATGAACTTCGGAGGCTAAGCTATGCACGAGTCACAGCAGCGGTAGTATCCAGACCGCCATTGTCATCACCAGGTTGCGCATTGGACGACTGAGTTTCAGCGTCGCGAGCAGCATTTCTCTGCTCACCTGCGAGCGGTGTGTTCGCAAACATCGAAAGCATTGCAACGTCGTAAGACGCTTTAAGGCCTCCCGCGACAACGAAAGCGATCCAAAAGCGGCCATCTGCTGCTAAAGCACCAGTAATCAAAGGTCCAGAACTTTGACTCATGGTCTTCACGGTGTTGACTATTCCCATTACGGCTGTGCGCTCCTCGGGAAGGACGACAGCAGATAGAAAAGCACTTCTCGGTGCTTGGTCCATGGAAGCTAAGGATGACCTAGCGACCAGTAATATGATTGTCATGAACAGGGACGATGGTGCAGGTAGCAGCGCGAGGAATATAGCGCTTGGAAGATGTGTGAAGACCACTGTATATCTCGATTTAGCGTCGAATTGATACCAATATGAAGCAGACTTACTGGTCCGAACCAATCCAATGCGCTTCGCTACAGAACTCGCAAGCATGTTGCCTAGACTGGAAATGAACTGCGCCGAGGCCATGATCGATCCGAGAGTCCCTTCAGGCATGCCAAATTTGCGCGATATGAAGTATACCACAAGCGAGGACGGTACCATTCCACTAATTCAGTTAGCAATCTTCTCGTCTCGTGTACGTTGCTGACATACCTTGCTAGCGAGTCGAAGAAGAAAAGACCGCAGAGCCTCAAAAGAGTGTAACGGGACTTTGGCGACAATTGTATCCAGCTCGTCTTCTTCTCGGGCTTCTTTGGCTGTGGCTGTGGCTGTGGTGATTCTTCACCGTGATCTCCGGCGTCCTCCAAAAACGGCTGTCGCTCCTCGGATTGCGCTCGCGTGTTGGAGTGGAGTTGAACAGGCTGTTGTATAGGCTCAGGCTGCATCTCGCACTTGGCACTCAAGAGCGTTGTCATGCCTGCTTTCACCACACCAATGGCAGCATATACCCAGAAGACCAAGCGGTATGATGCGACTTCGCTCCAACCACTAGTCTGGACCGCCTGTGTCGACCACCCCGCAGCGAGAGAGCCACCAGCAGTACCCAGAGTACCAGCGACGACATAGAGTGCAAAGATGTCGGATCGTGTCTTGGCCTCGGATAGATGGGCTAGGGTGCTCTCTTCTACAGCTCTGAAAGGTCCAATCTCGTTGCCGCTAGGGCTGATTACCCCAAGGATTGCGGCCAGCAGTAAAATCCAGTAATTTGAAATTGTGGCGAAGACGGTGCCTGAGAATACCATCAAGAGAGCGCCGAGAAGTAGAGTGCGGCGCCTTCCTAATCTATCTGCCACTAGGGTGAGTGCGAGACTGACTGAGATGAACCGAGTCAGCGGGCTATCTTCTGGACGATCGAGAGGTGATGGTCTTGGTCTGGGGATGCCCCAGAATATATCACTTTCTCGATTCATACGTACCACAAACGTCGCCGACGAGAGTCAATGTCATGAACAACCCGATCTTGGTATCCGAGTGACCAAGCGCAGAGAAGTATAGTGCAAGGATCTGTACATCAATGTTGAGTATTGAATGTTGGACGCTTGAACCGAATCTCGCTTACTAGTGTAGAACTACCGTAAGCAAACATGCGGATGAATCTCGTCACAAGTAGCAGATGGACATCTTTGCTTGCCAGCAGAAGACTCGTAACCCCAAGCTCGTCGCTCACTCGTTTGAGAAGGTCTGGTAGAGCCATCCTTCATGGTGCTTTCTCTTGTTGCTTGATCAGACGATGTTCGAACGATCTTGCGGCGTCCCGATGCGAAGAGTAACAAGATCTATGGCACACGGTAGGGTTGTTTGGGGTGATTGAGGTTGATGATGAGGTTTGCGTAAGCTTCCAGGTTGAGGCTGGAGATCCACTTTTACAACCCGATCGGGAAAGAGGGGGATGATAGTTCTACACGGTTTCTTGATTGAACTGGCTGCGACAAGGAAACTCTCCTGTACTCACAAGCAGTCTCAGACTCAGGCCAGTACGAAGCGATCTCCACTTATACACTTGGACCCAATGACTGACAGGACAAGTGCCAACAGCCTGAAAGGGTTCGTGTCCGACTGGGCGACCTCGGAACATGCACGTTACAAGATCAGAATGACACCATATGGTCTCATAGACTGTGAGCGCACGGCTCGGTGTCCAAATAGCTGAATGTGGATCCGTATCTCGAGGGAGCTTGAGACTTACGAGACCTACCTTTCAGGAAGGCCCTACAATCCGCAGCTACAATCAGCCCTCTGGAACCTGGCACGGCAACATGGACATGAGCGAGGCATCATACTGGCCCGTGTTGTAGGGAAAGTATGGAGTTTATCCAATTCCAATCTACCAATATGGATATCTCCAAATCCGCAGATCTCTCCACCACAACGAGAACGCCGGCAAGAGTCACAGTTAGTTGCCATTCTTGATATCGTCGGCTATCTTTTCGGCCAGCGCGTATATAGTACTCATTGGATCTGAGAGCTAGTTAGCCAAAAGGAAAATAAGAAGAGGATAGTGCTTGTTCTGGACAAGTTCTCAAGGGTGTACTCACGGCCGGGTGGAAGCAGGTTCATGGCAGAAGCATCCACAACCCGCAAATTGCTCACTCCAATGACTCGGGCCTTCGGATCTACAACAGCTGTGGGGTCGTTCGCTGCTCCCATCTTGCACGTACAGGATGCGTGCCTGGCAACATGGTCAGTCAATTCGACAACCTCATTCGCTGAGCAACATTGGAAAGGAGAGAACTTACCAGACTGTCATCAATGTCTGCCTATAGTTCTCTAGAATTTGAGCATCAGTTGCTGTGGCGGCACCTGGGAAGAACTCTGCTCCAACGACACCCTTCTGCATCGCTGCAGTCGCGAATGCCTGACGGGCACGCTTGAACGCGATGATAGCGACTTCCTGGTCAGTTGGATCGACGAGCCAGTTCGGATTGATCAGAGGCAGGACATTCGTATCGGAGGATACGATAGTCACGTTGCCTCTGGAAAGGGGTTTGACGAGCGTGGAAAGGATAGTGCCATACTGCTCCCCTGTGAGCTTGTTGGGTTGGTCCAAAAGCAGATCCGCAAAATCTCCAACGTATCCCGCGCCCGAGATGTATTCGATTTCTGGCCAGTCAGCAGGAAAGGTAGCTAGTGCGGCTTTTGCTGATGCCGAGAGCTCGTTCTGGAAGGAAGCCGGAATCCTCTCCCAGCCAAGGAAGTCCGAGACTGGATTCGTCAGGGGGCCGGACTGGTTAGCGCCAAAGTCTACAAATTTCTCGGCGAGATATACTGGGTCGTTGGCTAGCTTCGTAAACGTCTCCATGGACATCTGGTAAGTTGGACCGGCGAAGACATGGTCCCACACTATCACATTGTCAGCACTGTTTCTCTCATGTTGGGAAATTGAAGTATTTACTGTTCTGTCCGACATTTGGGTTGGCATGTATAACAGGTATACCGAGAGCTCCCAGCTGATCAGTAGGTCCAATGCCAGAAACCATCAACAGTTGAGGGCTCTGGAAAGCACCTGCGCTGACAATGACCTCTTTACTGGCACTAAGAACGAACGGGAGAGCACCGGCTGCAGCGACCTGGACTCCCGTTGCTTTCTTGTTTGAGTCAAACAGAATCTTCTTAGCCATCGTGAGTTGGTAAACTTGGAGATTCGTGCGGCCTTCTGCCATGGCTGCGGCGAGAAAGGTCTCCTGAGATGAGGCACGATTCTCGTTTACCGGGTCGATGGTCGATGCACCTGTGATTATCATGAGTACTCTGCCCAGGCAAGAAGCAAGCTCTCGGGTTCCCAACTCACAGTAAGCAGTTCCAGCAAGGACACCATCTTCAAAGCCAACTTGCTTGGGTAATCCAATGCTATTAAGCCCACCTTCCATATAACTCGAGAACGTCTGGGCGTAGTTTGCATAGCTGACCTTTCCAGGTCCTCCCGTAGGTGAGTAGCTGTTAGGATTGTATTGCGCGGTAGCATTTGGGGCCCGTTTGGTCAGGTTGGGAGGCGTGAATTGCATGCTCTTCTTGAAGTAGGGCAGTAGATTCTCAAAGGTGTAGCTTTGATCGCCAACGTTGTCGGCCCATCTTTGGTAGGAGCCTACCGTTCCACGTTGATAAATCATGAAGTTACGTGCGGAGGTACCACCAAGGCAGCGACCACGAGCATAGTGGACAAGGCGGTTGCCGGCTCCTGTTTGAGGTTGCGTGATGAAGTTCTGGGGAGGGCAACAAGTCAGCGCTTTTCATAGAGAGATGTGTCGTTGTGTCAATGCAGACGTACCCAGTCGACCACAGGATTGTCATCCAGCGGACTGGAACCGCAGAAGACAACATCGCCCGCCTAACATACAAGGTAAGCATATACTTCAATCATTAGAAAGCTATGTCAAGGCTTCGAGACACGCTCTCTACCTTCCATCCCAATTTGCTTACAGGCGTCGAGGAGAAAACCGGGTTGGTAATTTCATAGAATGTTCCAGCTTCAATGAGAGCTACAGTCACATTGGGGTCCTCGGACAGACGGTATGCGAGAGGGAGGCCTTAAGTTCAGAGCTCAGCTGCTGTTTTCATGAATAGCAATCCGAGTATTTCGATCGATCCTTACCAGCATTGCCTGCTCCAACGACAACATAATCGAATGTTTGGTTCACGCCCAGTATACCGCCAAGCGCACCCAAGACTGGGTTAGCAGGATCAGTTTGGCGTCGTTGTTGTTGCGGGGCAGCGACAGTCAAAGCCGCAAGGCTCGATACAATCAAGCTCAAACGCATTGCTAAAGCAGTGAATAACGATATGGAAGCGAATTCGGGAGTTGCAAGGGTTCACCCATAGCTCTTATGAACATAACGCAGTCGATCTAGTAGCGCTCGCACCCGTCTGTTGACCTGAGAGAGATAGTAAGCGTTATTTTCCACTACCACCGAGCGCACATATGCTTTCCTGCAAGCTTGCGCATGGTGGGAAACTTACTCCACGTCTCCAGACCTTGGCTTGCATGAGACAAAGGATGTTTCCGCTACTAGCAAAATGCCTCGGCATTGAACCGCTCGATCGAAACATAGTATCGAATAAGAGATCGATAGCTTCGCAGCTGACTCCAGTGGCGGCCGTGAGAGGCATGGTCTTGAGTATGCCGTACCATTTCTTATGGAAGGGACTTGCCGATTGGTGAGATCCTTAGTAGTCCTATATTAACACGAACGCAAGGCTGGTGTTACGTAATGACTATGGGTCTTACTTCCACTCTAAGTAGCTAGCCACCTAGTTCGGTATACTTACTTACTATACGTACGGATGAATCTATAATTCCTTATAAGTAGTAGCTTACGAACGGACGACCGAATCGTATATACGATTTACTATACCGGTCCCTATACCGGTAGCTCTAATAAGCACCGCTACCGTTACGCGCCCGCCCTCCGCGTATAGCGACAGACTACCTATCCGTACCTATAAACATCGTCCTACGAGGCCTTCGAGGACGATACTATAACGCGACGAAAGGCGTATTAATAATATACCGCCGCTACCGCGTCCGCGTCGCTAATCGCTATAAACTCGAGCCGTAGGCATTCTAAGGTAAGAGCGTAGTACTTTCGTCTAGTTCCGGGAATTCCGACCTAACGATAACCGCGACTATACTAGCTTAGTTACGTCTACTATATACCGTTACTTCCTAAGTAATTAAGGAAGGAAGAATAGCGTAACTTCCGCGGCTTCCGGACTATAAGAGCTATAGGACTATTAACATCTAATACCTTCTATATCGTCCGGATAGTCTACTATACTCGTCTCGACATTACCGTTATATATACTATAATCTCTTTATACCTAGTTCTCTATACTACGGTACTAGCGAAGACTAATTCGGCGTCTACTTCG
>MWSQ01002076.1:0-15745 GCA_002116395.1 Ramularia endophylla | reverse complement strand
ATCGGTAGATAATAGAGCGATAGAGCCTTAGATGTTCGCGGCGCTTATATAGCCTACGTCTATTACTCTTCCGAGGGAATAGCCGTCTTTAAATTCCTACCGAAGTTATTCTTTACTACTATGTTCGGCGAGCTTATATAAAGCGCTAGCTACGACCTTACGGTAGCCGAATATATTATTAAGATCTAGAACGACTTCTCTTCGTAAGGAACCGATATAGTAATACCGCTAATACTATACTCTCTAGAGGTCGAAGCTCGAGGCATAATTATATAACTCCTTATAATCGTCTTATAGCTAGTAGGATTTCTCTAGTAAACTCCGTAGGGAACGGTACTCGAGGAGTACTAGGTAATATAAAACGCGGCTTATTCTTAGCTTAGCAAATTTCCGACCGAATAGAAATTACCTATAGTAGACCTAATACTAACCGTCGCGCCTAACGGTCTAGGGCTTTAGTACTAGGACATTCCTAAGGACTTCTATAACGAGAAGATCGACTTAATAGTTACCGAGCCGATCGCCCCGGCCGTAGAAGACGACCCTACGCCTATACCTAGTAAGAAAGGTAAGGTAAAAGTTAGAGTTCTAGTAAAGAAGAGAGTAAGAAAAGGACCGAGCCTAAATAGTAGCGACGAAGCGGTAAAAGCTTAGCCGAAAACTACGAAGATAACGTAGAAAGAACTCGGTAAAGCTAAGGCCTTAGCCGATAAGAGCGAACTAGATAACGAGACTCCGGCGGTAAAGGAGATACTAACTTAGGTCTCTAGTAGTAGTAAGAAGAAGGCTAAGGAAAGGGCGCTACCTCGATAGAGCGACGGTTTTACCCGTAGTACTACCGAGATTTCTAAGCCGGATAATCTCGTAGAGGAGAAGTACGTTAACTATACTATTGGTTTTTACCTCCGCTACGAGCTACTATAGGTAGTATACTACTCCGACCGTACGAACTTCTAGGACCGCCTATATAAGTTCGTCTACTCCTTTAACGTCGACGACCGTATAGTTACGCGAGCGGACACACTAATAGCCGTCGATCTAGATTCTAAATACCTATCTAATAGCAACATTATGCCTATAGTTCTACCGTAGGATACTACGGAATAGAATAGCTTCTAGCCTTAGTTCGACGCTATAATAGTACTTAAGATTAAGAACATAACTTAGACCGAGCTAGGTCCCTAAGTCTATAAATTCCTCTAGGTAAAGGTCTACTAGCACAAAAAGATCGAAATAATCGGTAGAATTAATAGCGCTAAAGCTAAGGACGAAGCCGTTGTTAAATAGAGTATCCCTAAAGACGGTTCCGACTACTTTAAGTTCCTTATTTTAGAACTCGCGTTACGTATAAAGTAGTATATTAAAATCCGGCTCTACCTTATATTTAAGGACGTTAAGGTAGACTATAGACCTAAGTCTATCGAGGTAAGGGACGGTACATTATTCGAGGACTACTAGAAGTTACTATAGTAAGCCGCTCTAGCTAACCTTACGTCTATCGAAGACATCTTAGGTCTACGAGACTACCTATAGTCCGTAGATAGATACGCTTACGAATCCGCTCTTAAGGAGATCCGAGATAACCTATTAGCTAAAACCTACGACTTCGTAGTTACCGCTACTACGTTACTATAAAAACTCTATATAGGACATACTATAGCCGCGCTCTACGTCGACCCGGTTAATAGATAGCCTAAGCTAGTAGTCCCGAAAACTAAGACCCTAACGAAGGAATTCTCGCTCTAGGATATCGACGACGCCCTAGCCTACCCGAACCCTAGGTCTATAGGTAATTCGACCTATTTAGCCTACCGTTAGAAAGCACCGTATAATAGCGTTATCCTAGATTAGACATCGCTAGTAGAAGAGACGTTAACCTAGACTCTATATTTCTATAAAAACGTCCCTACCGATTACGCCGTAGATAAGCTTAAACACGCTATTAGTATCGTTTCCGACTACTAAAAGTATAACTACGCCTAAGTAATAGCTATCTCTTAGAACTTAGTCTATATAGCCGAAGTAGTAACGGGCCGGCTATAGTTAATAGTAGACTTCTTAAGGGATAGTAGAGGTATTAAGTTTACGATTCGTAACTATAGAGCTTAGGGCTATACCTTACGGAAAGTATCGATAAGGAACATTAGCTACGAAGGTCTTAAGCGATAGCTAGGCAGATGCGAGCTATAGACGACATAGCTTCCTTAAGTATATTAAGGATAAACAATTCTCTTATTAGACATAAGGAGAAGCGACCCTAGGTCTATGCCTCCTACATCCTTTATTTAATGGATTCACACGGTCTACGAGGACGTAGACATTTTAGAGGGGGGGGATTTTGATACGGCAGGCATGACCTTTATCGGGTATAGTAGCTTCTCCACTTCAGATAGTCACTTGAATCAGACATGATCACACTCCATATCAAAAGCCCAGCGGCCGCAAGACCTTGTGTGATCTCGGATCCAGAACTACGGTCGTGCACTAGTGCCGCAGTCATCGAAGAGCATGGCTACCAATGCTCGAAATAAAGGCGTCCTTGACGAGTTCTGTATTGGCTCCGGCACGCAGAGGACATCCGATCTGCCAAGACTCTCGTTTGTTCAAATTTGTTGTATTCTGGCTGCGGTGGAGGAAGTGTATCCGAGCTAATGAGTCCTTACAGGTTTGGCGCAGCGAGACTTCCATGCTGTCGGCGCTGGCGGAGCCGTATTCGGAGGTAGCTTTGTCCCAGTTGATCTGGAATGGGGTCAAGTCAGTGGTGTGATCGTTTGAGGTGCGGAGAGGTGAGCTACCTACCACGCCATCGTGGGTATTAGGGAAGATGCCAGATTTTCTACCACTGAGAGCCTTTGCATTAGCAGAGTCGCTCGTTCCATAGCAGAGAGACCAGATCTGATGAGCAACTTCAGCGAATAATCCTCATCTTGACAGCTCTGGGAGTCCGTCGACGTGAGAGCACGTACTGGCAGTCTAGACAGCATTACTTTCCACATCGCTGTGATGGTGTACTGCTATCTTTTCCATTGAATACTCTTCGATGGACAAGGAGGCGCGAGTCTTGGAGGACACAAGAGACTGGCAAGTGAGTGATTGCCGCTGTTCAGCGAGCTGCGCCAACGTGCAAAGCTTGCAGTCAGCTTTGCGAAGCAGCCTCGCAAGCGGGCGCGCTCGACAATCTGCGACCACGGTATTGCACCCGCGTAAGAACGCAACAGAAAGCCGCAAGAGCAGGGAAAGCAGTAAATGCATCGAATAAGCACATCAATGTGGTGTGACGAGTGAGCGGCAACGAGAAACATCTTTGCTGCAGCTCGACGGCTTCGCGAACAACAACAACAACACGAATACGCGCACGAGACCACCACGACAGCTTTCTTCAAGCCTTTCAAACAGACAACACAACGGAGATTCTTCTCCAGCCGCCGGTGCAAGACCAACGAACTGATGAAAAAGGTTTTGTGCTTTGCACGGTGTCAATCAAAAATTTGGTCGAGGTTACCAGCCAAAGGCCAGCAACCCAGAGGCCTCCGCCACGCTGTGCAATGTAGGGAGTCTCTCTGGACACCGCAGATTCATGTGCTTGCGTTGTCTCGACAATTGCTGTGAAGGTGTTAGCCCAGTCTGCAGAGGAAAGAGAAGGGGGAGGAGAAAATACTTATAGCAGGGCGAGAGGGGCACGGGCCCGTGCTTGAGACTGTTCAACTGTGCTGAGAGTCGCCGGATGACGTGGTGTGTGAGTTGATGTCTAGAGTGCTGTGTAGAGGAGATGTGGAAGGGTGGTTGGGCATGTCTACATCAGGTTTCCCAATCATTTGTATCCAATCACCCCTGGATCAGGCCTTTGCAAACAATACATTAATCAATACTTGACCCAAGTCATAGTCCTGCAGAGAAGCGCTATAGACGACGGTTGTATCGATCAAAGAGCACGAGAAATCAATCAGCTCTGCGTTCTCGAGGAGCCGATGAAGGAGCTGACCATTCTCGATGCTTTCTTCCTTTGGAGCTATTCACTTGGAAGCAGTTACATGTCTGGCTTCATCCTGGGGTTTGCGAGACTGATTCTCAGCTGGATCACGCAATTTTATCATGCCTAAGCCGCCTTCGAAGGAGCCATAACTATCTCCTTTGTATTGAAATGATGAATGGTAAAGAGTGATTGATTGAGTTACAAAGGAAGAAGGCAGGTAAGCTGCATATATATGAGGTTGGTAGTGCTCCAGCCACCGACATTTCAACACTCCCCCTCGTTGGCTGAGCTTCTAGTCTCATCAAAACCCAGTGGGAAAAAGAGTACTGGCCAGCTGTCAGCTCCTTCAATCTTTAACCTTTGACTCTGCTCGTGTAGTTCTTCGAGCAGTACTCCAACTTAAGAAAAGACTTCCATCTCGGGTCTAAAAGGCCAGCTGTGTCAGAGTCATGATCATAGCAGTAATCATCCAGCCAGCTCAGGGTGTAGATCCATCTCATCGTATGTCTAAGGCAATGGTTCTTGTCGATGTGATCGTCAGGCTGAGCGTCCAAAGCGTCAGAGAGGAAATCATCTCGAATGTTTCCTATGAAGACCTTATCAATCTTCTAGCCTTTCTTCTAGTGACGAAACAGGTCGTAGAATCGACGCATAGATCTATAGAAGTTTCTTAGAGTGATTGTTTTAGCGCTATCTTCGTCCAGGTCAGAGTCACAATCATAGATGAAAAGATTATAGCCTTGTTTTCCTGGTCCCTTGACAAGAGCGGCTGCCTAAGCGTGCCATGGCTTGTTCTCCCAGTTAGGGTCGTTCACAAAGTTCGCCTAAGGTGTAGCTAGTAGCACAATCCGAGTGTTAGCCTTACTCTGTTTAGCAGCTTTTTCGAAAGCACTCTAGACATCAGAGAACATAACATCGTTATATCTATTCTAGTTGGTACGCTACTGTTCGGTAGGAAAGTACATAGGCTTAGGGTAGATGTAGGCCTGTTGTTTTCCTATAAACTTTTCACTAGCCAGGTGTGTAAAGGCTCTAAGCATCTTTCCTATTTCCCGGCTGTCCTTTAATTGCTCTATAGTAATGAAGTGATCACGATAGATCGCTACTAAGGTGTTTGGTGAAAGGATGCTAAAGTCGATGCCTTAAAGGTCTTTAGGGATCATTAGCCTACGTTGCTCAATTCGCTATCTAAGCTGTCTCCTAGCTAGCTAAGTAAGTACCTGTTCGATCTCCTCTATAGATGTTACTAATTAAGTGGTCTATTAGCTTAATAGAGTTTCCTCTCTTGGTAATGGAACTAGGCCGATGATGTCCTAATTTCTAGAGACAGGGCATCGTTCGCTTGTAATTCTATTGAAAACTCGATAGTTTAGGTAGTTATTACTAATGTAGGACATAGTAGATTCGGTAGGGTCTCGGTAGGGTCGGTTTAGATATCGGAGAAAGGAACTAAGTTGCTTAGGGACCGGAGAAAATCCTTATGCCTAATGTCGCTAATGTAAGCGCTCTTAGTCTTAGTAGGATTTGGCTCGGAAAATAAGTACTCCTTCAACCCCCGATTAAGTGTAGGAGATTTTTAGATAGATTGTCTATGCCTTACTTCTCTCCCCCGGTAAGTCATTTAAAAACAATTCTTACTAAAGTTAGTGTTGTCGTCGACGCCTTAGCGTAGACTCCCCTAGAATTCAGGGTCTAAAGATTCACTTATCCGGCCAATGTAGGGTACCCTACATTAAACTAGGGGCTCTCGCTAGATTTTAAGTCTAAGTCGATACCGTTTCACTCGCCGTTACTAGGGCATTCCCTAATTGTTTCCCTTGTCGGCGAAAGAGTAGTTTACTTATTTATGTCCTACATCTATTTCGGAGACTTAATATGTAAGGGCAGTGTTAGCCTAAGGGCTTAGCGGAACTAGTGAAACTACTTGTTTGGTAACGGCTTAGTAAGTCCGTCGGCGATCATTTTCTTAGTCTTAACCTATTTAAGCTCGACGACACCCTCCTTGACTTTCTTACGGACAAAGTAAACGTTAACATCGAAGTGTTTCGTTCTCCCGTAAGAGGATAGGTTCTTTACTAATGACATAGCACCCTGATTGTCATAATAGATAATCGTCGCCTACGGACCACTAGTCGTACCGGAACCTTCTCTATCTAGCAACAGCTAATCTAGGAGCGATCGGAGCTAAATAGCTTCCTTTATCGCTTAAGTCTAACCGTAGTATTCTGATTCTAGAGTAGATAAGGAAACTCGAGGCTAACGTTTAGACGACTAGCTAATAGCTCCGCTGCCGGTGCTAAATACGTAACCGGAAGTAGATCGCCGAGTTTCCTTATCTATAGCCTAGTCGGCATCGGTATATCTAGAGAGCGCTTCGAGCTCCCCCTAGTATACTAGCTTAAAGTCGATAGTAGCACGGAGATAGCACATAATCCTTTTAACTAGGAGCCAATACGCTTTAGTAGGATTAGAGCTAAACCGGCTAACAACTAAGACGGAGTAGGTAATGTCTAGCCGAGTACTAAGCATAGCGTATATTAGCGATCCGACGGCGGACTAGTATCTCTTCCTAAGTTCCGTAGGGGCTAAGTAGCCGTCTAGAATCGGTTCGATCTTAGCAGATGAATCTATTAGCGTTGTGCGGACTTTCTTTTCCTATATGCCGTGTTTACGTAAGAACTTCTTAATATAAGCCTTTTAGCTAAGGAAGATTTTACGGGCTCTTCGATCCCTTCGAACGGAGAGGCTAAGGTAGTAAGTACATAGACCTAGGTCGGACATTTCGAAACGCTTAGACAGTGCCGTTTTGATAGCAGCAATCTTAGACTTAGATGGACTAACGATCAATAGATCATTAACGTAGACTACGATTAGGCAATGCCCTTTATAGAAAACGCTAATGTCGGCGTTAAGAGGATAGAAACCTTGCTCTACTAAGAAGGTAGTCAGAGTGTCGTACTAAGTACGGGGTGATTGTCGAAGTCTATAAAGCGCTTTTTAGAGTTCGTAGACTTGATTAGGGTTCCCGTTCTTAAAACTATACGGCTGTTCGATAAAGACAGTTTCTTTAATAAGTCTATAAAGAAACGTAGTTTTGACATCTATCTGTTCGATCTTAAGGTCTAGAGCGGCGGCGATTACAAAGATCGCCTTATAACTCATCGGCTTTACTACTGATGTAAACGTTTCGTAGTAGTCGGAGCTAGATTCCTAAGCGAATCCCCGTACTACCTAGCGGGCTTTATATTTTAGGATTTCGCTAGAAGGACCGCGTTTGAGCGTAAATACCTAGCGGCTAGGCAAAGCTTTCTTTCCGATACGATCTATGTCCGCTATAGTCTTATACTTCTAAGTTTTGTTCTTAGTAAGCGACTCGATCTCAGCCTTCATCGCCTTTTCCTAACGCGGCTACGCCGTGTCCGCTTTAGCCTACTTTAGATTTTTCGGTTTAAATGGTTCGTCCGAGGCTGTAGTAGCAGCGATGAAGGTATATAGTAGCGCGGCTTAGATAAGTAGATATTCAGAGAGCGTTTTAGTAAGCGGAGTCGAAATAGCAGCGAGTTGCTAGTCTTAACTAGGAAAACGTGAGTTTAGATAACGCATTCGATGAGGTCTAGTAAGCCTATCCGGTACATCTCCCTACGATGTGTTTGTAGGAGTTAGATCGAGCTATACATTAATTTGCCGCTACTCGTCCGGTAAGGGGGAGTAGCTAACCGTCGAGGATCTAGAGGAGGATAGTACGGACGATACCTCCGAAGAAGAGTCGGAATCAGTAGAAAGACGCTACTACCCTAGAAGAGGAGTAGCCGCCCTATACGGCCTAACACGGGCGGGATGTAGTAAGGGTAGTGTTGGTCCCCTTCTATCGTCTTCGGTTCTATCGTCTTCGGTATCCGAGTTAGAAGGAGGTGGTGTTATTTCTTCCTAGCTTTCATATCTGCTAGAGTTAGAAGGCGGCGGTGTCCTTTTCCTTTTAGAGATATAGGTAACGTCATCGTCATCATCGATTTCGATAATACGTTCACCGATAATATCTAGAGTAGTAGAGCGTTTTCTTTTAGAAACACGTTCTAGTAGAGGGGAAGGAAGAGATGTCTTAAAGTGCTAACGTTTCTCCTTTACAACTGCATCGAAGATCTAGCGAGGCTCCTTCTACGTAGGGGAGGCTACTCGGTAAAGGGAATTTCCTTTAAAACCGAGTAGTTTACCTTCCTAAGCACGTTTGGCATATTTCTAC
Source organism: Ramularia endophylla (assembly GCA_002116395.1). Classification (NCBI taxonomy): domain Eukaryota; kingdom Fungi; phylum Ascomycota; class Dothideomycetes; order Mycosphaerellales; family Mycosphaerellaceae; genus Ramularia; species Ramularia endophylla. The sequence continues at coordinate 7,532 of MWSQ01002076.1, read as the reverse complement.
CGGTGATTACCAGTTTTCAAACCGTAAACCTTCGATCTAAGCACGCGAATGTGCGTAAGATTAGGTTTCTCTCCGGTGAAGACTTTATGTATAGTAACCTTATGCTTGTTGTTCGGTGACCGATTACGGAGGTACGTAATTCTATAGCGTACGACCTCTAGCTACTATTTCAACCCTAACCCTACACCTAGTAGGGTTGGTTCTAATCTTTCTAAAATAGTACGGTTTGCTCTCTTAGTAACACCGTTTGCCTTACTCTGTTCGGTAGCAGTAAACTCGAGTTTAATGCCCTTGCCGAAACAGTAGTCTTTGAAAAGATTTGTGCGGAACTCGTTCCCTTAGTCGATTCTCATTCGACGGCAACGGGCTCTAGCTTCCTCGTAGTGATCGAGGTAGTTACGGACAATCTCGAAAACGTCCGTAGGCTCCTTATACGGGATACAGTCGATGTTCGTAGAGTAGTCATCGACAATAGTAAGCTAGAATTTGAAACCGTAGACCCTAACGCTAGTTAGGCCGTACTTTAAGTCTATATGAAGATACTCGAGTTTCCTTATAGCTAGCTTCAGAGGATGGCGGTAAGGGCGTAAGGTTATACGACCTTGAACATAAGGCTCGTAGATGTACTACCCTCCGTGTTTCGTAGCATCTATTCCGGTAACCATTCCCTTAAGCTCGATAACTCCTTGTTCGCTAAGGTAACCTATTCTCTCGTGCTAGAGGGAGTTATACGGAGATAATACCTCATAAGCGGCCATCGTAATCTCTACGCCTAGCTTTTGCTTCTTCGGTTTCATTATGTCTAGAATAAGGAGGCCATCGTCGAATTTAGTAGAAAGAGTAAGTTTACCTTTTATAAAGCAAATCTTACCGTTAACGATAGTCACGCTATCGCTTGCTTTCTTTAGTAAGTCGAAAGATAGGAGGTTAACGCTAGCATTCGGTGAATACTTAACGTCGTTGATCCGAATCTAGTAAAGCTTCCTATTAATTCGCGTAGGGAGCTGAATTGTCCCGACGGCGACTAGCGAAACCGAGGCACCCCCGATACCTCGAGATTTATGACTAGAGATAACTCGATAATCGATAAATAGATCCTTTCGGCCGATTAGATGACTAGATGCTCCGGTATCCGCGATCTAGACATTATATAGATCTCGGCCTCTATAGGACGTAAGCGCTAATTAGGAGATAAAGGCGCGGTCCTTACGTCGTTTGTTTAATGCTCTATAGAAGAAGAAGTTGTCTCGGGCGAAGTAGTTGTCCTTCTCCTAAACTAGTACAACTTCCCCGTAGAACTCGGAATCGTTCTTCGAGATATCGGCAGAGTCCACCTTACGCTTCTTAGATTTGTTAAGCGCTTCTTTGCCGAGTAGAGTTTCCTTCTAGTAATCAGGTGCGTCCTCTAGGTAGAGGAGGAAACATTTTCCGCTATGAACCCTTTTATAGTAAGAGTAAAGGGACGTAGGTTTCTTGCTTTTGTTTCGGCGGGACGTATTACCCTTTAGCTTGTCCGTAGCTAGTGGCTTAGATCTACTACTATACAGGACCATTTCACTAGAGAGGTTGTCCTGGTTAGAGAAGTCCTCGGCTACGGAGATGACGTCTATAAGTATAACACTCGCTATAGTAACAACCCCGTCTACGGTAGTTAGAATCAACTTACGCTCTAAATTAAACGAAGTAATAAATGGCTTAAAAGAATCCGGCAGTCTAGTCATGAACTTTTAGACTACGTGTAGCTTAGGGATCGTTAAGCTAGCATCGATCTCGGAGAATTTGTTCTAGAGTCGTCGTACTTTAGATCTAAACTTCCCGAGGTTGCCTCTAACGGTGTCTATAGTAACCGAGTTCTATTATGCGGAAATGCGGGCAAATTCACTAAAACCGCCTTTTTCAAACTCCTTCTTTAAAGTAGAGAGGGCTTCGAATAGGTTTAGCTTACCTTATATAATGACCCTAGCATTATACGTACAACGGTCTTTAATAAGTGCTATTGCCTTAACCTGTTTGTCTATGAAGTCCCGTTAGTATTTGACCCATTCTTCTCTAACGTAGGGCAAGGCCTCGCTGTTTATAGGGACAGTACTCTTTATCACGGCGTTGAAACTAGCTAAGATTAGGGCGAACCTGATCTTATTATACTAGACTGTCTATCCTTCCTTGTCCTCGAGTACGGGCACTAACACGCTTAATCTCGATTCGTTGGTAGACATAGTCTAATGATCGGAAAACTAGTAGGTAGAAGGGAGAATCGGTTAGTCTACGGTCGTAGTCCGTAGTTAGGAAGGTCGTAATCGTTAGCTAGTAGATCTAAGGAAGCTCGAGAGAAGTAGAGATGTTATTAATCTCCTCTGTTCGGGTTAACTCGAAGGCAAAGCGGTAGTAGAGTAAGAGGGATAAGACCGTAGATATCCCTTAATAGATCTGTTCTACCGGGACGATTAAGGTCGATAGCTCTCGGAGATAGTGATATGTTACACGGTCTAGTACGTTTGATAGGTAGTAGTCGATAGTCCGTGTCTTATTCGTCTAGAGCCTATACTTGTTATAAATTTCGATTCACTAATAAGAAAGACGTGTCTTCTTTCTCGATTGTTTCGACGATGTACTAGAAAGCAGATTAGTTTAGAGACCTTTAAGTCGAAGGCGGATTAATGTGTCGTCTACGACTACGGAGGACGTAGCGATAATAAGATAATACCGAGGAAGGACTCGGTAAGCGAAGGTAGGCGAGAAAAGATAGTAGGTAAACGTTGTGTTTACGTACAGCTGGTTCGTTCTTAAGAAGATCGTATGCTAGGCTATATACGGATCTCGACCTCTTATTATTCTTCTTACTAGGAGCCATTGTTAGCTTATGTTGTTGTTAACAAGATGGCGGGAGTAAGGAGGTTGGGATGGCTAGGTTTTCGCTTATCCGAAACCAGCCGAGCTCGGATCCGAGCATATCCGAGGAGGTTGGGACATCCTTCCTCTGGATACGAGGTTTTCCGAGGTGGTTGGAGGTGGTTAGAGAATGATCTTCCACCACCATTCCAGCCTCCAATATCACTCTTGAAGTGACAGGGAATCGTAAGAATTGTCGTTGTTCGTTCGTTCGATAAGGAGGTGTTGCGCGTGTGCGGAAACAGCATAGAGAACGAAAGGTATTGCCCTGTCGATGGGTTTGCTGTGATGCACGAACCCGGGCTCATAACCTATTAAAATGATGAATGGTAAAGAGTGATTAATTGAGTTACAAAGGAAGAAGGCAGGTAAGCTACATATATATGAGGTTAGTAGTGCTCTAGCCACCGACATTTCAACAGTTATACTCTATTTAGACCGCACTCTTCTTAACCGTGACACATTCATATACCCCTAAGCAAGAATCAACGTATTTAGCATAGGTTCGATATCCTATCGACTAGTTGCGAGGACTTAGTATAAGACCTAATCCTACGCACAAACCGGCTGTACTAACGACTTAGCCCTACATTCCCCGAGGTGCTTATTCCCTCGAGACGACAGAACCATCTTATCGACAACTACTACCGTCGTATGATCTATATTGCTCTCTAGCGTAGCGTACTACTTTGGCGCCCTAGATGATACTCTAGTGTAGCGCACTACTTAGGCGCCCTAGACGTGACAGCGCTCGAAGCGCTCTAGACTTATAAGCGTAAGGACACGCTCTAGACTCTAAGGATTACGCGTCGCGACAACGCGTGAAAGATACGCCTTACGCCTAACGGAATGAACGGACTTTAGACAAGCCATAGTTACATAAGGGATATTCAACTTCCCGCGCTTTGCGCTAATAGGACTTCGTCCGAATGTTCGTCCGTCGAAGCGCCGGAGGAGACTCGTTATATAACTACATAACGCTGTACCTACATTCGTCCTTTCTGCTATGTTACTATACGGATAGCTCGTAGAAGTCGCGTAATCTAGACCTATAGCTTAGTGTAGTGCTATGCAACTACACGACGCATCGCCTACCTATAATGGACGACTACATTACGCTATACCTAAGTCTAATGCTATAGCGTAAAACCGTACCTACGTCTACTTCCGAAGCGTAGCATTGGCAACAACACAAGTGACTAGGGCATTGAACGGTTAAATACTCGACAAGCCCGCCGGCTTTTAGAAGGTATCGACTTCGACGTTCCTCGAAGCCATCCTTACCGTCTCGTTACCGCTGCTCTATACGTATGCCCTTTGTTGCCTTCTACTCGGACACATCATCGGACTCTATAATCTTCACCTTAGACACTTGCCTTGCCTACATTCGTTACGTACTTAATCGAAACGACGACGACTACGAGTGTCCTTATAATCATAGCATAGATCTACACTTCTATCATCACTTAGGTATCGATTCAAGATATCCTTTAGCTCTAGCCTTTAGCATCTCCCTCGATTACTACGTTGCCGTCGGATCAGACTTAGCTTCCGTTACTCTACCTCTCGTGTCTCCCTTAGTACTAAGGCGCCGACCTTAGCTCCGTACTCTAGCATCTAGCAGCGATAGTGATTACGAGTCAGCCGTAGCTTTAGCTTTAATGGCCAACCTTAGCACTCCTACGGCTCCGACCGATACCTCGGAAATCGGTCGCGCTCGCGATCCTAACCGTCCTCGTGCTTCGGTTCGTCTATCGACATTGCTAGCTACCTTCGTCCGCCCTAATAATGTCGCTACGGATGACGGCCACGAGTCGCTCCCTAACGCTAAGAGTCAAACTTAAGGCACTATCGAGCAACGTCTTAGCCGCCTCTAACGTAAGGTCTAGGACTAGCTTGTTAAGGACGAAGCCCTAATGCCGGAAACCTTAGACCTCGCTTAGTTCTTCGACGATTAGGTTTTCGAGGAAGCTACGGTAGATGATAATATAACACCTCGCAAGATGATTAGTATCGACGTCCCTTACCTTACTACTACTAGAGATAATAGGACCGTCGAACGAACTACTCGTACGGTAACGCTACCTCTCTCTCGTTTTAAGAACCTTAACGCTGCCTAACTTACTACCTTGTCTCGTAAGCAACCTATAGTGGTTTATTAGATAGTCACTAATATCGTCTACAACCTAATCCTATCGTACAACTAGCGTTTAATTATGACTAAAAGCCGCAACCTACTCTAAGAGCAGTACGACGCCCTTAACAAGAAGCTTTAGGACACTAAAGCAGCCCTAGCCTAGTCTACTACTGCCTACGATGAAGCCTATGCTAAGGTTAAGGAGCTCTAGGCTATTCTTAACCATAGTAACACTCCTAGTAAAGCTTAGAATGCCATTGCTTATTATCGAAAGCAGGCTAATGACTTCTACTCGGAGCTTAAGAATACTAAAGCCGATCTCGCTCGGGTCGTTATAGAACGTAATAGCCTATAGGCTAAACTCGAAGTTCTCTAGGAATCATAGGGCTATATCGACCTAAAGGAGAACGACGACCTCTAGGCTATAATTGCTAGCCTTAAGTATCAACTAGCCGTCGCTAAGGGAGAACGTCCTCGCGGCGTCACTTTTTATAAGATGCTACGTAATCAACAGTAGCGTCAACGTAGAGGTAACGATAGCGACTATAGATAGCAGCGCCGTAAGCGTTCCGCTCGCTCTATCTCCGCCGAACGCCGGCGTAAGCGCCGCCGATCTAACGACATGCCTCTACCCCTACCCCGTAGCGGACGCTCCGGTAGCGGCGGTGGCTTTCCTAGGGACAGCGACTTAGATCGTAATAAGAGCGATCGTAATCGTCGCGACCGTAGGGACCGTGATCGCCGCGAAGCTCGCCGCGAGCGTAAACGAGAGCGTAACGACAGCCGCGATAGAAACGACCGTAATAGAGACGACCGTCGCTCTCGTCGCCGAGAAGACATACCTCTGTTAGGACTAAGCTACGGCACTCGCAACACCGTTCGTAGCTTTAACGACAATGACCTTATACGGTTCGATCGCAACCTTGTAGATGCTATAGGCACTAATCGTAATATTCGCCAACCTAACAAGTTTACGAACGATAGAGACCTAACCTTTCTATACTAGCTCCGTGACTTAGAAAACAAACTTTCCGTATCTCGCTTCCGTTCTACTAGCGACGCCTTGCGATACATCTACGGATGTACTAAGTTACCTATATAGGATCAAATGAATCCCTAGATCCCTTTACGCCTTAGTCGAGCTACCGTACCTTAGGGCGACTAGTTTAGGTCTATTAAGGAACTGCTATCGTAGATAGACGGTCGTTACGGCGACACTAACCGAACTAGTCGAGCACACGTAGATATGACTACCCTAAAGTAGGGAGACCGTAAGAGCTTTACGGACTTCTATAATCGTTTCTAGATCGAGCGTTCTTTCATCTACTAGAATGACACTACTAAGCTATACGAACTTACGGCTAAGCTTAACCGTCGCTACGGTACTAAGCTCGCAGATGGCATTCCCTACACTAGCGTAGAACAACTAGTATAACGCTGCATAGCTCTTTAGGACTAGTTTGTTACGACAGATCGACTATATCCCCGCTCTACTACTATAGTACAACCTTCGTCGGGCGTACGTAAGCCTACCTCGCGCTCTATAGTATCTAGTGCCTCCGTCTCGGGCACTAAAGTCCTAGTAGCTAAATACAAGAACCTGCTACGATTGACGTAGGCGGAACGCGACTAGTACGCTAAAGACAGTCGTTGCTTCCGCTGTCGCGAAATCGGACACCGCCCTTACAATAATAAGTGCCCTATAAAGGGATTTACTCGTAAGGGAGTCTAGGCACCTCGCCCTCCGAGAACCGGTGCTAACTCTATATAAGTCAATAGTTTAGAAGATGACGAGGACGACTAGGGAAATGGTCAGTCCGCTACTTTAGTAGCACGGAAGTAGGCGGACTCGATCGTAGCAATAGCAGCTATGTGCTTAAGGTTTCCCTACTGTCCCTTTACTAGGACCATTACCTCCGTACGAGCGACAGCGAGCCTATAACTGAAAAACACATCGTTCTCGTAGTGTCACGGGACGACCTCGGCTGCGGGCACAGCCGCTCCTTAGTCATCCCCTTCCTTGACCTTCACTTCGCGTACCTAGCAACCTTCCTTCCCTCTTTAGTCTAGATTCTCGATAGTAAACGGTATGGGCCTTTGCTAGAGTGCTTGTTCCGTGTCATAATCTAGACTCCAACCAACCGCCGCAAGGCACGTCCGCAAGGACACCACAGCAGCGCGGCCGCCTGCTCGAGACCAACCGGCCACCATCTTCAGCAGCTCCTCAAATCGGCCACAGCGAGCCATCGAGCACATCGGCCCTCAGCGCGCCTCAGCGGCGGCGTCCGCTTAACAACCGTCAGACCACCGACCGCGGACGAGACGATTCCGCGCGCCCTCATTAAACGGCAGCCCTCGCAGGACGAGCGACTTCGCCATTCAAGACAGCAGCGGCGGACTGCTCAACAACCGTTCAGAACACGGCGGCGTCCGAAGAACCGTTCAGTCAGCCAGTTCTCACAAAAGGAGGATTCGGCATCGAGACAGCGGCGGCGTCCGCTCAACA
>MWSQ01002074.1:0-11057 GCA_002116395.1 Ramularia endophylla | reverse complement strand
CCCCAACCAAAGCACCCGGCCAAATACCATTTTCATTTCGCAGAACAACGACTTTGAGCCATTACGGCACTCAACAAGATTTCACATGCGGCTTGGCATGATGACAACGCGCTGAACACCGCCGTCAATGTACATAGTGAGCAGTTCGAGAACAGTCCTCTCGTCCGCGAGGGCCAGCTTGTGACATTCACTCGAGAACGGTTGCCTGCAACATGAAACGTGTATACACCAGAACGTAGGCCCGCAACGGCCTGCAGGCTGTTTGGTTGGTTGACCAGATTTAAGCCTTTTCTCATGCGGTCGCTGTCTTTCGATCTCCGTGCACCCTCGTCCCTATTTAATCTACAGTTCACAGATTCTTAAAACCATCACGCCAGACAGCCCGCATCGACTCGTTCTTGTCCAGAAACAAACACACGATGTTCGGTACGCGCATTGCTCATCTACCTTCTCTCGCATCTGCTAAACAATCTGTATAGCCACCATCAAGAGCAAGATGACTGTCTCCATCAAGCCAAATGCCGGCGACCCTCCCGCTGCGCAGCGGTTCTTCGGAATTGTGGAGCTCGTCATGGATTGTCTGGACCAGCCCGCAATCTCCGCAGTCCAGGTTTTGCAAGCTACGAGAGTCAACAAGCTCTTCCACACCACGATCAAAAACACCATCGCGCTGAGGCGCAAGGCACTTCGCGCTGCTTCGCGCCCCAATGGCGAACCCTACCTCGGTGCTCTCATACTAAACACCACCATGATCCCCGAGAACGTCGATATCGAGCCATTTGCGAATTACTTCTCCAACAAAGTCCGCGCAACCTTACGCTCCGACGCCAGTCTAATCTTTGAGATGCACTTCGCCACGCAGGAACTCTTCAACGGTTCCTCACCGCTGGGAGTCATTACAGACAACCTGAAATGAGATTCAAGAACTATGACGGCAAGGGTCAGCAGAAGACGTAGCAACAACTGTCGGTCTACGTTTTCGCCCACGAACACGAGCTATCTAAGTGTGGCTTCTATCCCGATCAGGTAACGGACGGTAAGATCGTCGCCGATACCACCAAGCAACTTGTCTACAAGGCCAACATGACCACACCGGATCGATCTTTGATGGCCCAAAGATTGTCCATTTGGATCCTGGTCGCAGGGTATCTACTCTAGCCCATTTAGACCAACTCAACGAACTCCCACACAACGCACGTGTCGAATATCACTACCTCAAACGAACTGGGAGAGTGAATGACAAACCTTGCCTGTTTCGCAGTCGGTGGTATGTAGCTCACGGGTCAAGAACATGATTTCAGTCAGTGGATGCAAAGCCATCCTCAGGCTTTATCACGCTCACGAAATCAACTTCCGGGACCATGCAGCCAGTGCGAGTGGGAGTTGTTTTCCACGCTTAGAATTTGCTTGCTCATATAGTAGTCTCGGCCAACTACCGCATATCCTACAACGCCGTCGAAGAGGGCAAGACACTCTTCGCAACCTCTCGAGCATTCGAGCAGACATGGCTCCGACTATGCGGGACTATGCCAACCCTCAACGAATCGTTACCCCCTGCCACTACGAGATGCCACTGACCGAGAGTCGTTGCTGCTGCAAACACTGCTGCTATGGGCGTTGTGCTGGCTCCGGCTATAGATTTAGGACGGAGCGCCTGCGCTGCCAAAAGTGGTCACATACCTCCAGACAGCCAACACCACACCACGTTTTCAATCGCGCCCTGCGCAAATTCCATCGCTAGCGCTTTATTTTTCAACACTAACACTGGCACCATCGCCATGTCGAAGTGTGAGGTGGAGACGAGTGTGTGGATCCCTGCTCGCGGCTTGCTCAGCAACATCCTAGAGGCGGCCACCATGTGGCGCACCGGCGTGATGACGAAAGGAAATGGTGAAGGTGTTCACCGGAATTTCGTGGACCGATTCATGGTTTGATCTAGTGAGAGGCGATGTCAGTGCATGGAGGAGCGTCACTGAGCGTGCGTGTTGTGGGTAAATATTGACTATCTCACACCTGCGAGACAAGGTCTACAACGTGCCAAGCTGAGAATTTGGAAATTTTGTTTCTATGAGTTTTGCACTCGAAAGGTTTTTCGTGTACATCAGCAACCGAGAGCTACCTTCAAAAAGCAATGTTTCCCGATTAATTTCAAGTTTTCTTATGAAGCGCTGTTGGTGACCAAACCCTCTTGATGATTCTCCGGTGGGAACGTCACGCCACAGAATGTTTTGCATGTTACACAGATCCGATGGAGATGCAAAGGATGGCCAATTGCGTGACTGACAATCACCGTTCACGTGCTTGGAGAGCACCACGTCTTGAACAGCAAAATGTTTAGCAATGGCCACAATGGTACCCACGAGTTCTAGCGGGCAAATTCGGCAGCCTTCACTGATTTACTAGGACTTGGATCTTAGACTCCATGAGCAAAATCATTCAAAGCAGAATCAGGGTTATCCATTTAGCTGCGGTGATATTGAGAATTGAATTAGCCGGTAGCCGAGAGGATCTGAAAAGTGTAATTGTTGATGTGGCGGTAGAGGGAGTCGACCGATGCCAGTAATCGGTTCATGTGATGGGACTGCGAACTGGGCATCGAAGCTGATTCCGTCTTCGCGACGCTGACCAGCAGCCGCTGTTGTGCAGCGAGCTCAGCTAAATGCTGCAACTTCTTTCCCTCTGACGCAATTGTACGACCAAGCCTCTGACTCAGAATCCTAAGGTGTTCACTCTCTTCACACGTGTCGGCGCAGAGAAGCCGATTCACAACTTCAGGGTTGACACCCATGTTGATGGGAAGCTTTCAATCGGGGAATAGGGACCGGTGGATGAGTTGATCTTATGCAAGGGATGAACAATTGAGACAAGCAAAAGGAGAGACCGCGTCGAGAGAGCCCAGGGGAAAGCATGACCTGCTAGCAAAGGCTTCTCTCGCGGTGGAAACATGACGAGCGTCGTCATTCGCCTGACTAGAGATCAAACGAGATACTGGCACATATTGTGGACTTGGTAGTAAGGGTTTCAGAGGATATGATCTCTGCAGATGCTGTGGCTGGGCATCACCGAGGATATACATTCCATCGGATAAGCTCGCGCCCTTTGCCGTACGCCATCGAAGCAAAGCAGGACCAGTGCCTGAATCTCCTTGTCGTTCAGGCAAGTACGAAGAGGAACAAGCGGAGATGCGTTTCTGATACAAAGGAGGTTTTGGCCATGGCAACCGTCGCTGCAGCTATAGCACATAGAGGTCAGGTAAGGACTAGAAGGTATTCCGAAACGAATGAGAATAAAGCTTAGAGAACAGAGACTGTGCCCGAGCGGTTGCTGAGACTGCACATTGGAGCTCCTGGAGGCTTCCTTGCACTGCAACGAGAATCACGGGGTGATCTCAGTTTCGTGCCAAGAAACCCCGTGCCAAGGAATTTCTCAGGGGTTCTCAAAGCGCTGATAACGCGACGGTCAGGCAGCTTTCAACTTTTCACCACTCCCACCAAATACACATCCTCTATTCCGCGCTTACAATCGCTCAGACCACCAACCATCCACTCAGAACTTATCTTGTGCGCACGTCAAGCCACCTAGTATCATCAGAATCACCTGCTTTCTCGAGCGCGTCAGTGATAATTCTCTCCACAATCGCGCGCTACTGCTGATTTGACTCTAGACACGACTCGAACGCGATGGCACCTACGGTTCTCCATCTCACAGGCGACGCCATCCCGCCAGAGATGCGTACTAGGATGCGCCGCGGCGTATTGAGTTCGACGCGTGTCGGCGAAGCCAAATATGGCGGTCTCCCAAGAATCATGTCATACGACTGCACCACCTACATCGCCAAAAAGAAAGACATCCCCTGCCACACCACCCGCCTCGGTTTGCCTCTCTTCTTCATCCGCGACGCGACCTACGAAGCTGTGAATCCTTCTGCTCAGCTCGAGAATGCGAAGAGAGAGTGGACCACCACCGTCTCAGAAATGCGCGCTCCGCTCTATGCTGGCCTCGAAGCCAATCAGAACCTCATCACGAAGATCTTATCCTCCACTTCAGGCAAAGCACTCACGTCTCACTACTCCAACATCTTCCTCGTGTGTGCCGACTACAAACATCTCGACTTCTATCCTGTGCATGCCATGTGGCTGTTCATCACTCAGCACAGTCTGCTAACTGATCACACCACCGAACAGCTGCGGATCATATGGGAGAAGATGACGCCGGACAACTTTCTAGCCTTCTGGAATCTGTCAAAGGCAAACCCCTACCTAGATCATTTTCGACGCTCATCGAGCTAACGTAGCAGTCAGTCTCTAGGAGTTCTTTCCCTACTCATGATCCACTAGTACATCTGAACATTTCTGCAAAACGTTAGATGTAAAATTGATGTATCAATGTGACCAATTTCCGACAACCTCGTGGCAACCCCAACTCCCATCACCACGAAACGCTCCATTAAACCGTCCCGGAGGATTCCCAGCCGTCAAAAGATTCTTCATAATCAACGAGCTGATCGTGAGCATCTTGGGATGCATATCGGAAACTTGGCAGACGGGCAAACACGTGGTTGTGGAGAGTATATAAGCGGATAGCTTGCTTCCCCTCATGCCAATCGAAACTCTCATTGACAGCCCGTTTGCATTTCCAGTCTCAATTGCTAATTTCGCGGTCTGGAATCGCAGTACCATTACTACCTAAGCTACGCAGATCCCGACCACAAGAATTCTGCACAGCTGCGAATTGAACTCAACCGCCTGCGTTCACAAACCACATCTACTGATCCCACCTCACATCATCTGCCCCGGCAGGATACATCCGAATGGGTGACAACTATCACATTCCTTTGTCCGATCGTCCCAGATCTCCCTAAGGTAAGCTGTCGAGCGGTAGTCGTGACTCTCGCCAGACAAGACGCGCGGCGAAAGGCAGACGATTAATCTAGTGCTCTCGCTTGTGCTTGGTCCATACATGATTCGGCGAATATACTCTCAGACGAGCGAGAACTCTTCGTCCAACATTGTATACTCTGCTCAAAAGAAAGGCAAAGCTTCTCTAAGGTCCGCGAAGAATTCAAAGGCAGCGGGTTTGTTTGGTACATATTCTACCGCAGCATCCTCAATCAGTTGGCTAACATGTTTAAGAAGTTTTTTTCAATGCGCTGGACATCGCACTTGAGCGCGATGGAGGCCGCGTCAACTCGAAACGTGGTGTCGAGACTGTCATCAACTTCAGCACCAATGGGCCAGCTGGCCCAACCATCCAAGAGGGCTTCGATGCCTGGGTTCGCGACAACATCAGAGTAGAGTACTTGGATGCGCACCCAGTCAACTTCGACAAGTGGTGGAAGACGTGCATGGAGCACTTCAGTGGAGTCTTTCCACCCGAGTTCCGGTGCATCGCGCCTTTTCCAATCTCACTTCCCCGCTCAGTCTACTTCGACATATTCACCAGCCAGCTCCAAATCCCTTGCATCGACATTGGGTCGATCTACGCTAGCACGGTCCGTGTTATCATCCATATTCTGGATGGCGAGTTCCCCAGCAAGGGAGACGAGATGGAGGGCAGCGTGGCTAGGGCTATTATCATGAGTGGCGGCCTGGGAGCTTCCTCGCATGTTAAGAAAAAGGTGTCTGAATGGTGTGAGCTGGACGAGGTGGCGCTTAGCTTTCCTATGCCACCGCAGTACCTCATGAAGATGCCAAACCAGCACATGAACATAGGGAAGTAATAAGATCTGCAAGTGTGTTCGACTGTCCTCCGTTCAGTGAACCCTCTCGCTGACAATTGCTACTCCAAATCAACAAAACACTCACTGCTATGCGAGACAGAACCACCAGCTCGTGCACACCTATGCGCGTACCTGGGCTTTGCATCTATGTAGAAGCCTATCTGCTCAAGCAATCGACGAAAGCTAAGCCTGGAAACGAAGCGAGAAGAAGCCTTCGAGATACAGAAGATTCCGTGGAGGTGTAGGAGCAAACATTTTCAATCAATCGGAGCACTGTAATTGCCCATGCAAAGGTCTCTGATGTGATTACACACCCGTAGTAAGAGGAGATCCAAATAGCGACAAAAGTTTCGGATTGAGCAGATTAACATTGCAATTTCCCCTTTCTCAAGGCTAACACCTCCACAACTCTTGTGCAATGATTCCCTCTAGCTCCACAACCGGCTTCAGAAACAAATGTCTTATGCTTGAAGTGTACAACTAGCATTTGAAGCGAGTAGAGAGGTTGGGATCACTTTTGCAACCCATACATGGGTTGCTAAGCTAGAGGCTCAAGCTGCACAATTGTAGCAACAGGTACTCGACCGTAGTGCTACAACCACAAACTCCTAACAGAACGCTGCGCTGTCCCAGCTGCTACCAACGTCGTAGAGATGCACAAAGCACTCTAATTGTCGAACAAGCAGCGCGACCAGACCCAGACCAACGCGAAGCACTCTAGACCTAGCTAAACACGCCTAATACCACTATTAACGGGCACTATTAGCACTTCCACTCTCTAAGGATATGCTACCATGCGGATATTGCGAGGCTCGGTTAAAAAGTATAGCAAATCCTTTCTAGCGAAGCGCTAACAACATTAGTGGCAGTATATTACGACATCTTAGACTTAACGAGTTATCGATAGCGGCGATAAGTTAAAAACAGTACGTATTGAACGGCATTATAAGTAGTGTACTATTCGATGAGTACACGTCTACAAGAGAGGAAAGAGCTACGTACCGCTAAACCAGACATGTCAGACTTCTTAGACTAACATAATCATAGTCCGGTAGTACAACTCTACATTCATTTAGCCATCGTATAGCGGACCTAGTAGATCTACATAAACACCGCTTATGATTTCTTAGAGTTGTCAACGCCTATAGAAAATGAATAACAGGGACAATCGAGACTAGTGTCCTCTGTTCGATCTCTCATGTGATTCACCCGAAGTTGTCCCGGCTTGGCCATTCCATTCCGAGGGACAAATTTCCGCTGCAAGCACGAGATCCTTTTATAGTAGAATGCTCTAGTATATCTGGATCGACGAAACGATTTAATCGCTCGCTCTAGAATTTTGTCCCGATTACAGACTTCTTCCCTCTCGCTTTGCATGGATACGGTTTCGAAGAAGCTTAACATCTCCTAGATGCGCCGCTTTGTCCCCCGAGTTGCCTCTATGGGGTCAGCGGAGTCTGCTCGATATTGGTGGGTGCTCACACGAAACTGAAGGCTCTATATCGCGCTTCCAGACAACCAGATGGTGGTGAAACCTTTATGATGTGGGATATATGTCAAGATTCTCCTGATTGGAACTTGGTGTGGTCTCAGAGATTTGAAGATTCCTTCTCATTCAACCTGCGATGTCTCATCAACGACAACACCATCTTCTACATCATTATTTCGAACAAGACTGCCAATACAATTGCGTCACATCGCTCCAAGTCCACACCTGATCTCACCGGGCCATCAACGACCACTTCATCATCAGGCCACCACTTTCGCATGGCGTCACTGTGCCGAGCACACTTGAGCAGACCGAGAACACGCGCACAAAACGGATGTCGCCTCCATCATCTGCTTTCGCCTACTTGCCAATATGTACTTCGCGCAGCAGGAGATCATTTTCCGCCCTTGCCTCACGGTAGTCTTCATTTCGATTCTCATTTTCCTACGTATCAGCATTCTCACCTACCTGCTTCTCACGGCGCTGCACACCGTTGGAAAGTAAATCCAAGGCAACATTTTCCCTAGCCAGTGGCCAACAGACAAGAGCCGCCACGCGCCCGCAGCTTAGAACCATCAGTGCTGGAATATATTCGTGGTCAATAGGGTCGGTAGCGGAGTCAAGGCGAAGGAAGCCTTCGCGATCCCGCAAATTCAGCACCTCGTCCTCTCTAACATGACTGCCCGCGAGCTGCACAAGATCCATCGCGTATGCCGCGATTTCAATAACGACATCGATGATAAGGACAACTCTGCTCTGCAGATTCAATTACCGTAAGCAAGGCCGCTCAAACAGCAACCATGAGCTCTAGACGCCGCAGTTGCGGAGCATTTCCACTTCGAAGAATGGCTCCCTTTGCCGGGTCGTTGTTCCTGGCAAAGAGGTTCATTTCATGCTGGATCATCGACCACTATGGCAACTGGAGCATGCCATCCCCACTACGGTCCTTCGTATTGAAGTCTTTCACGCCCCAAGCGGTTGGATTGAAGCAATCCCAAGAGCATGTCATCGCTGACGCTGTTGATGACCCATCCATCGCCTCCGATGGTGCGGATGCTGACGAGCTTGCGGTCCACCGCATGCTCTTCATGGAATCGGCTGACGATCATACGCGCGAGGTCTTCGGCGCAGGTAATCTCAGTCTCCTCACAGCTCACGACTCTTACGTGTATCTTGGGCATTCCTACATAGCGTGTCCGTGAGCCTCGTTCGTGACATTTGGTAAGGGTGAGGGTACCTGCAAATTTCTGTACTAAGGGCGTGAGAAGCTGTTTCTCGAGTGCGGCTGAAAGTGCGCATTGGCTGTGAGTACCGTTTCGGGGGAGAGTCAAGTGTGCGGGATCGGATCTCCGTAGTGCGGTATAGCTCGTCGACGCCGATGGGGTGGCGGGTGTTATGTGTCTGACGCATTGAGCAACGTCGATGTTGTCGTATGTTGGTTGTGAAACGACAGCGGCCGAAAGCTAGCTTCGCCATTTCTACGTATTGTACTGATTGGTCAACACATCCGGACCGCCGATCTCTCAATCAAAAAGACACGTCTGAAGTGCGGAGCTGATCTCGGTTTCCTCGCACTTCGCGACTATTACGTGCATCTTGGGCATGGTCGCGGCTGACTTGACTTCTGGAATCCAAGAGCAGTGACTTCAGGGTGTCAGGCTAGACATAATATACATTCGTCTGGAAACCCCGTCCAAAACAAGCGGTGGCGTTGTCGATTACCTGTAGTGTTATGCATTGACGGGCAGAGAACCTGCTTCGTGGTTGGAGGTTATGCGCGAGTACACTGCCAGTGTAGGTTCCGAGAGGTGCGTACACCAAGGGCACAACATCGATGTTGACGCAGTGTGAAGTGTAGTGTAGTTATCAGCGGTCTCACCACGTCGAGGCAGTGGTTGGTGTTGAGTGTGTAGGGTCTTCAGCAAATGCTGAAGAAGGATGTGTGGTGATGGGTGCTGCTGACGGTAGCGGCTAAAGCTAGCTTCGCAAACTCTTCGCTCATGGCCGATTGCTCGACGCGCTCGAAGTGCCCATGTTCTACTTGATGAATTTTGTCTGATGGGTGCATGCTCCGGCTTAGTCGTCTATATGGCGCTTGATCTGCTGATATATACACGAGTTTGATGTAGCAGGCAGGCAAGGAGCCTTCCCTCTACGCCTCGAGCGAGTGATGTGTCTTTGCAATCTCCCATCAGAATAAAGCACACCCTACGTCGCTGTAATAGTAGGCTACATATAGAGATCCCATATACGTTTGCTATGCAAACGAGGAACCTTCGCGATGTAGCTAGCTTAGCTAGTTCTCACATGGACGAGTAAGGCTCAGAAGTGCGTACCGAGTTCTGGCAGCATGTACAACCCTCTAGATTTCGGCATCCTTCTCATTACATTGTAGCTCGATCCTCACGCTGCTATACCTCCCACACTCGATACGGAGTTCGCTATCGGCCGCCTCAGCGCTATACTCGGCCTTATCGACGTCCGAGACATCACGCTGGACGCTTCGAGGGCCGGAAGTCTTTAGGCACGATGTTCTGATTACGCGTGATGCCGCCCTCCTCGTCTACCCGGGCCGTAAACTTGACTTAGACAGGCTCGCTAGGCTCGCCATTCTGCATGATGGCGAAACGAAGCATCGCAGCATCGCAACATCGCAGCATCGCAGCATCGCATCATCGCAGCATCGCAGCATCGCAGCATCGCAGCATCGCAGCATCGCAGCCTCGCAGCATCGCAGCGTCGCAGCGTCGCAGCATCGCAAGCGTCGCAGCGTCGCAGCATCGCAGATCGCAGCGTCGCAGCATCGCAAGCATCGCAGCATCGCAGCATCGCAAGCATCGCAGCATCGCAGCATCGCAGCATCGCAGAGCATCGCAACATCGTAGCATCGCAGTAAGGCGAGAAGAAATACGTCGTAGTGAGGCGAGAGGAAATGCGTCGCAGCGGGGCGAGAGGAATTACGTCGTAGCGAGGCGAGAGGAATTACGTCGCAGCGAGGCAAGAGGAATTACGTCGCAGCGAGGCAAGCGGAAATGCGTCGCAGCAAGGCGACAGGAAATGCGACGCAGTAAGGCGACAGGAAATGCGACGTAGCGAGCCGATAGGGAATGCGACGTAGCTAGACGGCAGGAAATGCGACGTAGCGAGGCGATAGGGAATGCGACGTAGCTAGACGGCAGGAAATGCGACGTAGCGAGGCGATAGGAAATGCGACGCAGCGAGGCGACAGGAAATGCGACGCAGTAAGGCGACAGGAAATGCGACGTAGCGAGCCGATAGGGAATGCGACGTAGCTAGACGGCAGGAAATGCGACGTAGCGAGGCGATAGGGAATGCGACGTAGCTAGACGGCAGGAAATGCGACGTAGCGAGCCGATAGGGAATACGACGTAGCTAGACAGGAGGAAGTACGTCGTAGTCGAGCGATAAGGAATAGAGAAAGGATAGTAGCGTATAGGTAGAAGAGGGGAAAGATAGACGAATAGAGAAGGAGAAAGATAGAGAAGTAAAGAAGAATAGGATAAAGAATAAGAAAGAAGAGTAAAGTAGATATATAGAAGATAGAAGGATAGAAAGATTAGAATAGGGGTATAGGAGAGTTAGAGTAGAGTTAGAAAACATAGAAAAAAAACAAAGTATAAAGAAGAAAAAGAGTAAGAGAGTTAGAAAATATAATAAGAGAAGGAATAAGGGGTAAAATAGAAAAGGGTTAGAGTAGGAAGAGAAAAGAGTATAAAGTAGAGAAGGGTAGAGAGAATAGGAGAGGAAAGAGTATATTAGAGAAGGATAGAGAAGAGTAAAAAGTAGAGAGAGTTAGTAAAAGGGAGTAAATAAGTAGAGAAAGGTAGA